>PDUE01000398.1:0-103295 GCA_002909645.1 Monilinia polystroma | reverse complement strand
TTTATTATATCGTTATTATTAAACATAAAGAGGATTTATATTTTTATGATTTTTTTTTAAAAAAAAAACGTTATCAAGGGATAAAATGTTTGGCTTTTTTCTTATTAATCTATAAATATTATAGAAAATAAAAACTTTCTTAGAATATTGATAAATTTTCGAATAAGAATTATTAAAAATAAAAAATATTTTTTTTTTATTATAATTTGTAATTAATAAATTATTAGAAATTATAAGTTTTACTAATATACAATTATAATATATATAATCTATATAATATTAGAACAGTATAAAAATATACAAACTAATTTTAGTAGTTTTTTTTTAAAAAAAAAGAGTTATTAGTATTTTTTAAGAAAAACTTTAATTTTATATAGGATTTATATAAATAAGAAAACCTAAAAATCTTATTCTTTAACAACCTTTTTTGTTAAGAAAATCGTAAAAATTAAGACTTTTCTAATATATTAATAACTATATCATAAACTTCTATTCTAAATTGCAATTTAATATCTTTATTCGTTATAAGGTTATAAATACGAAAAATGATCATTTTTGATAGTAAAAGTGGCCCAAATGTGGGGTAGGGGACGTCTTAGTCAAACGATATTCGCCATGTAATGAGAATAGAATTCTCTACTTCCCAATCTCGACGGAGCTATTCGCCATTATGGCCAAGTAGACTTGTTTTGCTGCGGTCACTTTTTCGAAAGCCCTCAGGGCTAGTTTGGATGCAAGATCCGTTAAATAGTCCTCGTTTTTTTTGTTTTTGTTTTTTTTTTTTTTTTATAAGCGGAATGAGTTTGTAAGGATAAACCCGTTGGAAAATCTATTAAAGAATTCGTGAAAATAGGACAAAAGTGGAGAGAACACAGGATTTCGTTGAAATAAGGTTTTTGATACTTCTTGATTGGTTAGGTGATTAAGCGAAAGGGGGAATAGCTTCAAGTCTTTGAATCTTCAAACATTAATTTCAAACTTTATCAATCTAATGAAGATTCTACTACAATTATTGAAAGCTTGTTAGTTCATAGTATATCCACTAATGACTTAATACAATAAAAAGCCTAAAATTTCATTAAAAGCCTATAATAGTTTATAAAACGAGCGGATTTCTCAACGAGTTTAAAGGCTGAATACTTTTTTTTGGTCAGCCATTTTTAATCCGCGCCTCTTTTTCCCAGACAAAATATTCCAAAAAAAAAAACGCGGATTTTTTGAAGAAAAATCTAGACTTTTTTGAGCTGCCCCGCCGTGAAACCCGTCAAATATTCGAAATCCAACGGAATCCGCGCTTTTTATACCAAGCGACATGTTCAAAAGAGCGCGGATCATTCAACGGATTCGACGGGTTTTAACATTCAAATTGGCCCTTGAGGTAATCTTGCAAAGAATAACGTGGTGTTCTTTGCAATATGTATGCGGCTGCCTGCACAATGGCAAGCGGCATAAATTCGAGTACCTCGACAAGTTCAACAGTATCATCGCTATCGTTAACCTACACTTTCCCAGCTTCCTTACAAAAATTGTTGGCGCATCTACCCTCCACATAGGTTCGACTGCAATAATGTTACGTTGTTCAACTAGCTTTAGCACAGCACTTCTGCTTCGTATTGCTACAAGAATCCATCCATTTGAGCGGGGTGGGAGATATCGATGTGTTATTCCTAAAATCGAGATTTTACCGTGCTTGAAAGCCACCTTTGGCGCTGTTGTCATGAACGATAATATCTTAAGAGGCCTTTGAGACGATAGATTGTTTATCATCGTTTGACGTCCGCCTACACACTCCACCACTACATACTATTGATGACGGACTCTGGCGGTCGCAAAAACCGAGCAATGCCCTAGAATTCGGGTTGCAACCAACGTTGCTTAGAGGCAGAATTTGGGGACATGGAGATAGCTTGCTAATCTCTATGATTGGGTCCCTTGAAAAGAGAGCAAGAGGCACAGCAGTAGTAACCCATAAGCTAGTATCGTCACAGAAAGCGTATCACTGAGCTTGAAGCAATAAAGAAAGCCGCCACGTCACATAAATTGCACAAAAGAAAGCGAACACGGAGAGAAGATACCCTGAATATTGGTTGTAGAATGTGGTTAGATATTTTGAAAGAGTATCATGTGTAGAATTATGGGAAGAAGACAGAGAAAAAAGCGCGCCTTGAGATAGGCAAATCGTCTCAAAGACATGGTGGTCACTGCGGCAAGGCTGTCGATAACTCGTGCACACACATGCAAGCATAAAGCTGCGATAGATTTTGAGAGCATCAGTCTACTACGACTTTTGTCTACAATTCTGTATGATACCGTACTGTCGTGAATCACAGTGAATTTTTGTGGGATCGTAGCAGAGTGACCGGACTACTCGTGAATTACGTTATAAACAAAGACACATATGGAGAGAATGAATTTGAAGTTACTAGAAGGGCAACATGTTGAATGCCCTACTCTTCAGGTTTCGATTCTCATCTTTTCCAGATACCATGTCGTGGGCTTTTCTTAGATATTTCCTTAGCTTCCCCTCATGCGCCAGACCAACAGAAATGAAGTACATGATCATACCATACCAGTCCTTATAGTAATCATGTGCTGATTGTCCCACTGAACTCTCCACCAATAGTGATGTTTGTTTTACTGGCAAACACCTTTGAGATCTTGACCCCTAGAAAAAACTTTCCAGGGATACCAGAATCGGACACTGTCTCTGATGCTACAAAGACTGAGTTTTCCAGAGTTTGGTACTTTGATTCACCCCCTCCGAATGTTGGGACCAAAACTATTAAACCTGTCAGTATGAAATCTGGGCGCTGGTGTTAATCCGTACCTCTGTATACAGTTCCGTAAGGGACCTCAAGTCCGGTCGGTACATTTCCAGAGGTGGCTGGCAATACTGCATCGTTGCCTAGTTGGACCCCGCTCATCTTCATCTGGAAGGGTGCAGAACCATCGTTTGGCACAACGGTTCCGCGAAAGTCTGGATTACTGATACCAGCAGCCTCATTAGTTGTTGCGATATTGACTGCGGACGTCACTGAAGCACTGAATTGGAAGTCAAACTTCGCAGTCAATTAGCCGATGTACCTTCCTAACTTGTATAGATTGAATAGGCTTACATCTAGCTCAGTGTATAGCGTAGCGCTCTCGAATTCGAACATGCCCAAAGCAGCGCCGAAAGAATCGTGACCCAGAGGTTTCTATGTAATAGCAGATTAGATTTTCCCATCTGAATTACCAAGTCTACGTACAACTGTCTTGACAGTAGCCTTTCGACACGAATAGTCAGCAGATGGTTCTGAGGAAAGATTTGTTACAATCTTACATTGAAGAAGAGCGCAGGCACCAGATAGGCGAAGGGATGCATGATTACAGTAGGCTGAAGATAATTTGCTATGA
Organism: Monilinia polystroma; assembly: GCA_002909645.1. NCBI lineage: Eukaryota > Fungi > Ascomycota > Leotiomycetes > Helotiales > Sclerotiniaceae > Monilinia > Monilinia polystroma. The sequence goes on along the minus strand of PDUE01000398.1, from coordinate 99,899 downwards.
TGCTTCAACAATGCACAGCAGACACCACACATACTTGTATCAATTGTACAATAATCACTGTACATGGGCCGCCCATATTGGAAATCAATCTTTCTCCAGCTTACGCCCTTCCAAAGCTCGAGCACTCATGCAGCGTCATGATTCATCTCAGACATTGTTGGAAGCTGCCAGTTGTGATCTCTGCATTAGTGCACCGTGTAGCTATGTGAACGCGAATAAAAGACTACTGCAAATAGAAAAGGACTTTATGATGCAAGACTAACAGTATGCTAAGCTAAAATTGGAAAGGCGTTTTCATCTCGAGGGCAGCACTAAACATACTATGCAGAAGTGGTGTACTAGTACTATGGTATATATCAAGCAAAAGTATCGTATTGTGGAGTGGATATTTCCCGTGATTTAGCTTGGTTATTAGTTCTCATTCGCAGATAGTATTGAGTAGGCAAGGATCAACAAAAAAAATTGTTGATCAACAACGCACACATTCGATAATCGAACAACCCCACACTTTACAGTATGTGGGCCATTAGCAAGAGCTGTTGCCCTTCATCCGATTTAGGATAGCTATGTTTGCGTAGCATAATAACGTGTAGGCTATTGACTGAAATCTATTCGAAGTCACCCTAGATCGCGGGATCTTAGACTCTGCAGATACAAGATTTTTGCCTGATACCATAGTAGGTGGGTAGGCACAGCTAGTGCGGGCCGGGCAGCAGTGAAAAGGCAAGTCATAGTACAGTCAAAGCACAGGATCCTTATGCACAAAGTCATCGATTCGATTTGCTGAAGTTTTTGAGTAGCCCTGGAGTACCAGAAATATGGCAATATGGTATATTGCCATATATAATATGGCGTAGCTTTTTATGCAAATAAAATTTAGCACTAATAGTCCACATTTTTATTTTGAGCTTTGTCTGTTGATCTTAGTATAAAAGTATGTTAAGCTAGGCCTTTTCAAGCAAATTACGAAATCTTGATCTATTTAAGCGTATTGCTTTATTCAGGCATATTCAGGTATATCACAAGATTCATATTATTGTTGTTATCGTTATTAATAATGAAGCTATTCAGAAATCGAAGTGGTTGATACATTATTATAAGGGATGTTTTCGAAATAGGGGGGCGGAAGCGAAATAGAAAAGCAACTCTTTAACGAATAACTTACTCTTGATAAAATGGTAATAGTATTGATGATATTAAAGTGAAATTAATAGTATTAAAGTGAAGTGAAATTGAAGAGAAGTCAAAGTGGGATTGAGAAAGGTATATTAGTATTTTGAAGCTAATATAGTATTCGAAGTTATTTTAAACCAATGATAGAGAATAACCATTTAGAGGAAATGGTTATTCAATTAGAATGAATGATTTAATAAGAATAATTATAATGCAATGTGGACGGTTTAAAGCTCCTACCATTATATGCATAAAAAACATACTAAAATGCGATTTAACAGGATTCTACGATAATATGGCATACTGCCATATTTCTGGTACCCTAGAGTAGGTTTTAAGATTATGTAGCGTACTCCGTATTTCCACAGGACTGCAAAATCCATCTGCAATCGTCTTGATACACCGCTTAGGTGAAGCTTGCATAGTATATATCCATCATGTCTGATATTAGAGTTGTTCGTGCGATGCATATGGAAATCGTCGGCAATGATAATACTAAAGCCCAAAACTCTAGACTTCGACCCCTTCCTGGATCAAGCATGTAGCCGGCGGAATCTTAAACTTGACACGTAACTGTCCCATTTGGGACCGGCACTATCGAGCTCGAGTCCGAAGCACCACTTCAGTTATCTCACATAAAGCCTCTTATAAGGTGTGTATAGAGGCCTGATGTGGAATCTTGGAATATCACCAAGGTTGATATTCCTTGTGCTATAGTGTAGCGTGTGCCATTTCTACCCTCAAGCACTGCTTCATATCGCTTAGAAGATATACAACAATCCCAGTATATGCAATCATACCATTGGCAGTGAGTTTGTTCTATTTCTCCTCGTTAGTACGCTGCAAGTACTGTTATTATTGAGGCAGCCCTTCATATAGTTTTTGGTAGATTGCCGATCGGGAAAGTCCGCTCAATGCCATGGCAGTTGTGTTATTGCTGAGTTTTTAGATTAACGTCACCATAATAATGCTTCAAGGCTACGCGAATTTGCTGCAAAGGTGCTACAGTCAAGCGACACCGCTTCCCCAATCATCACCTAGCTGCCGCTTGGCATATAACGCTGATACTAAAAGCAAGCCTTAGAGTTGATCATCGGTGGACATACGACGCTATCGTAAAGTGCGTGGCTTGACAAGCGTTCACGCCAAAATCAACTTCCGATTTAGGAAGGGAGCAAGAACGATATATGATACACAGCTAATAACGTTGAAAGAGCTTCTGAACTCATGAGTTGCATCTATTGCAAACTATTCTATGGGGTTTTGCTACAGTATTTATTTGCGGACTAACGTCCATAGATCTCATGCATGCTTGAATGAACCCTGACAAGGCCTTTCCACCAATCTTTATACTGCTCCAACAGCTTAGTATTCTGGTGGTGCTCTGGCGAGTCTCTCCACTCTAAATGAGCTTGCATTGAGGGCCAGCCGATAATTGCGGACCAAACTGAACATTTGTCCATGATGCCAGGTGCCACAGCCGTCTGACGTGCCCATCCCCCACTGGCTGCTTTGAATTGATTACCCCGAAGACTTAGAATGTTGTGGACTTTTTGGTTGAAATTGCTAACCCAGTCGTCCGCATGCGGGAAGTCCTTGTCGAAGCAGATGGTTTCAACCATCGTATTTCCAGAAATCTCTGGATCGAGGGGCTTTGTAGAGAGAGACGGCAGCAAATCGACACAATAAATGTCAACAGGCCTGATACCTTTTAGATTCTTGAAGCTCTTGCTCATCAAATCACTGTATACGATAAGCGCATATGTAAAGAGACGAATTCAGGGGACCACATACTTATCTTCAACTTCGCGAGCTGGGATCCAATTCACAAACACTCGTAACAGCGTTTTTTCTTCGTTTTCGATGCCCCAAAATCCCCGAGTAAACTCAGTTGTGGCACTGATGTCGCGCAAAATGGCTCTGAACTCTCCATCATTATCAAAGAATGGATGGTTCAATTCCATTGCTGGCCGAAGTCTAATAACAGAAACTTCAGGATTCATAGTAGAGCAATAACAGGTGGTAGATGCGAGAATTGAGGCTTGATATTCGATCAGAAAAAGTCAAAGAGAAAGATTTTTATGAAGTTTGCTCTTTTTCTAGAAGGATTTCCACCCCTCAAAAGGGATGCACAAGCGAGTTTTTCTGTCGCATAAGTGACGATTACGATTTGGATGCGCGAATACATCATCGTGCGTTAGGTTTAAGATCATAGTACACGAGTGTTTATAGTCGCCCATATAGATTGTTAATAGAAAATGAATATGGGTAAGTGATATCTTTCTCCTATTATTATATACGGTAAATTACTCTAATACGATAAAGAATCGAAAAACTTACTCCTACGCATTAAGAATCGAAGGTATTTTCGTATTTTATATAGATTCTATACCAAAAAAAAAAGATAGAATCTAAAATAGAAGAGTAGATTTTACAATGAGAATCAAAACGTAGAATCTATTATACTAGACAAGCACTCGCGGAAAATAGAATTTTCTAGATCATGGATTTGTAGAATCTTGTTTCATATAATTTTATTTATTCATCTTACAAACCGACTTTTTCTAATCATTGGGGAGAAATATCAGAAATATCCGTTTTCTCATTTGAGTGAGTGTTTGAGTTTTCAATGTACGGAAGTCCCTATTACTATCATTAAAAAATGAATTGGTCTATCATTTCACACATTCAAAGAAGAGAATTTGACAAGTATCAAAATAAGGCTCACAATCACTCCTTGCATTAGATGAGAACATTCGAAAATCTTATTTATCATTCTCCCATCTATCTACTCCCATCTAGGCTATTCACAATTCCCATCTGTTCCCTTTCCTTTCCTTTCCTTCCCTTCCCTTCCCTTCCATTCCCATCCCAGTTGAATCCCTTTCAATTATATGATACAAATCCCATCCATCCGCTTATCCATCCATCCATTCCTACCCACACTATTATTTTTTGCCTTTTAAAATTGTCTATGAATTTCTTATGTATGTATAAAATATCACCCCAACACCTCCTCAGTCAAGAATCCAATTAACACCACCTCCTAACCACCGACATCTGTATAAACGCCCTTACAATGAATACTAGACAAGACAAACACGATAGTTATATAAAATAACCATCAGAAAATTGAATTCCCCCTATTCTTCCTTTCCTCTTTTCTATCCTCATGAAAGCCTCCCAAGTAATGATTTAGATTTTTTTCTGCCAGTGGGAACTCGATCCCCCGCATTCGCAACCACATCCACATCGTCGGTCTTGTCCTGAATCACCTGTTCATGACCATGTCCATGATTCTCAATTAAACTCGGAGTACTGTCCACCACATCTCTATGATTCAACGGAGTCTTCTTAAGCCTATGTAGCGTATTTGCCATAAACACACCTGCAGAAGAGTGCGGTCTCTCAATATTATCGCCTCCACCACTCTTGCTAAATGGCCTCAACGAATAGGTATCCGCATCGTTTTCTTTATTCGCCGGGGTCATCGTAAATGATGCTTGATAAGGAGGTCGAGAAGTTTGGGATACGCCAGAGTAAACACTACTGGAGCCACTTCCTGGAGCTTCTATACCGGTGCGACTCGAGGCAAAAGATTTCCTTCGTTCACGACTTTTTGATATGTCAGAATGACGGGTATCTGTTGGGCTGGTGGCGAAGGTACTACTCGTATCACTATTCTCGTAGGAGTCGTCGTTACTGGATGGGGGTTGACTGAGGACTACACTGCTCGTGGCCAATTCTCTCAAGCGAGTTTGTTGGGCTATGTTGGGACGATGCTTGCTGAATTTATTACCAATGATAGCACCAGTATGTGAGATGAGTGCGCGAATGACATCTTTCTTCAGAGCGAGGGCAAGATCAAGATTTGACCAGGTCTTATTTCGATATTCGATCATTGGCAACCGGAAGACAAAGTCATGTACATCCTCAAGATTTCGTTCGCCTTTACCCTTGTAACTAAGACAAAGAACCACGCTGGGAATCTTAACATAGGCGAGGGTCATGTACTCGGATGCACGACTCATCATCTTGGTCAGATCATCCGATGGTTTCTCTTTCTGTGTCTTACTTGAACGAATACCGAATCGTTTGCTTTTAGCGTCGCCGTTTATTGAAGCGGAATCACTCAATGTTGCAGTGCTTCCACCTGTTGTTCGTGTCATAGTTGGCTTTAATGATTGACCAAACTGTAAACTCTCAAGTGATGGCTTCTTTGTAACTGCAGTTCTCGTGGATGATCCTTTCGATGCTGCAGGATTCTTGTTGGATTGGAAGAGCCTAAAATGATGACCATCGCCACTGTGACCTGAAAGTATGCTGCTCGCTTTACTTTTAGTAGATACAGCCGTCGATGGCCTTTGTTCGGAGGTCATTGTAGGTTGTAATCGAAGCTCCAATGATCCCGGTCGCGTGCTCGAATAAGAGTCATTATTATCGACATCAGTGACATGCAGATTGATAGAATTGTTGGTAGTGATATCATTATCATCTTCATCATCCATGGGGATCATGTGCTTCACCATAAATGGCGATTTGTTCTTATTTGCATTCGACTTGTCATCATCATGTCCGGGGAACATATACTCGAAAAGTCTTTTACCAACCTCGCGCTCAAGTTGGATCTTCATTGGGAAAAGATTGACCTCGAAATGGTCCATCACTGGTATACCGGCAATGGCTTCCAACATGTACCAGTAAACTCTTAGCATTTGTTGATTTCCTCCTTCATTGAATGCTCCTCGTTCGGCGTCGGAGTATGGAGCAAACATTTCTGGATAAATAGCATCGGGCATCAAATTGAGCCCTACAATTTTTCCGATTTGCATAAGATTGATATGTGATCCATCAGAATTATCAGTTCGGTCGTATTCGGCATGCTGAATTTGAAACTCCATCAAAGGCTCGTTGTTATCACGAATCAAATGCCAGACAATTTGGTCCGAAGAGATGTTCCATCGTAAAAGACCACTAGTTTGTGTGCCATCATATTTACGCTGAGAACTTGTGATGGCCTTCATCATGAAAAACAACTCATCTTCACAAGCTGCAAGATCCCTATCCAGCATGATTCTATCCTCCCAACCCTTCTTATCAAGCGACTTCGCGTGAATTTGGAATTGTGTTTTGATTTCATCGAGTTGTCTAATCCGTTCTTGGAGTCGAATGACCATCTCAGGAGCCCCACGCAAGTCGCTGAAATCAGATGCAAGCATGATCTTCTCAAGGCGTTCATTTCGAGTCTTTTCCAGCGGCTCGCTATACATAAGTAGATCCAATACGATGATGTACATGGCATAGTATTGTGACGAGTTACATAGAGCTTGGACCCTTGGAAATTCCACCCATAAATTGTCTATACGGCTCTCCATGCCATTTGGACCGGAGGGATGGTCATTTTCATTGGTGATCTCATCATTGTATTTAAGACGAAGCGTGTTATATTTTTCGAAGCGTAAACTGGCAGAAGTCTTCTGTACGACACGTTTGAATCCAAATGGATCAACCTTGAAATCGAACATAACTTCCATCGGCACCCAAGGAGGCCAAGCAGAGCCAGCGACAGCACCGTATTGGCTGTTGGAATACAACGATAAAAGTTGAGATGAGAACCATTTTTGATGTGTGACAAAAAATTGAGTACTGTCCATTTCCACCGAGAATCGACGTTGTACAAGACCACTGACATCATCAAATATACGATGCTTATCCATGACCTCGACAACTTTCAGCTCCATGCCTTTAGCGGTGACCATCACCACGGATTTTGGATTCTTTTCGCTCTGAAGTTGGATCTGCGGCGCGATAAGTCTGACATGATAACTATTCTGTGGCGTGAATTCGGAAGCAATATTTGATTTTAATTGATCAGTTGAAACGCGGTGCACAGATTCATGGCCTTGAGGATCATCTGCATTGACGAATTTTTTCCCGTCAGCCAAGATTTCTTTGATGCGATCCTCAACTTGCTGTGATGCTGCAGTCTCTGCAGCATCATCTGGCGTTTGAGCTCTGGATGTGGATTTTATAGAAGGCTCTCCTGTTTGTGCTGTGGCCGGCCTAGGATTCTTAGCTTTATTCTGTTCTTCAACAATGTCCAGTATGAACTTCACAGCGCGCCGGGACAGATAGTACACGAAGCCTCGTCTCTGGCTGACTTGATGAATATAACGAAGGATTATATTTCGTAATAAATTGTTCCACTTCAATTGCATGTTATGAATGACGAAACGATTATTGAAATCACTGACGAAATCACCCGAGGGGGAATCTTCATCAATCACTTCTGCTTCGATACCATGGCCATTTGGTGACGAGCTTGTCGCACCATAATCAGCATCTTCATCGCCATCAGGAATAGTTCGTGGATCATTGGTATTTACACGCTCTACCATACGACTTTTCATGGATTCCAGGAAGACCTTCTTGTTCTGCAAAAATGGGCCATGTTTGTTCAATTGCTCGTATTGAGACCTGAGGGTTGGGTTTTGTTGGTCTTGCATAAATGCCCACTCAGCGGACTCGAGAGCTTCAGTGTGGTCTTCGATCTGCTTGCCAAGTTGAATCAAGCGTTCAGTAATGAGTTGGCATTGAACTCGTCGTGGATCATCATCTTTGCTCATGATACAGAAATGAGTTGGTTCATTACCAAAAGGACTGGTTCGTTCTGGATCGCCAGCAATATTATCACCATGATCGGTTTGTCGGAAATATGTGAAACGTGGAGCATACGCCAGTGGCATAATTTTCGTTTCTGGATTTGCTTCGGCTGGAAGTATCCAGTCTAACTCGACGAAATCATCCATATCAATCCAGGTAAAATCGTTATCAGGAATATCGAAATGTGATAGATCTGTTTGACCTCGTTCCAGTTGAGATACTAAAGTAGGGGCAGAAGCCTTTTGAAGATCTTCTGGTGTTGTTCCTGCGATACTAGCAGAGACGGCACGAATATCTGCCGACAATAAGTCTAGTTGTGCGCGATGTAATTTTATAGCGCTCGTCTTGGTCTGTGTGTTTCGGCCTTTGTCTTGTGTGTTAAATTCTTCACGTCGTTGATGCATGTCGAGCATAAAGCTATCCAATCTCATCTTTAGACCAGTAGCGGATACGACATCATCAGAATAGTCCTCTGCATCTTTGTGTTTATAGACGTGACTGAGAAATAGAGGTGCAAGTAATAGATTGTACTTGATTGTAGCAAGATGTCTGCCGAACTTTTTGCTTGACTTTTCAATCCCTGGCCATAACGAGCCTTGTCGAATGGGTAATGACATGGTGCCGCCAAACATCGACCACCAAGAAAAGAAATGGGTGAAAAATCGGGGAGTAAGATGCACAGTGTTGTAGCTCCTTGAAGGTTCCATATTTGAGACAGACCACTCACGGTCGACCGGTGCTTTAACAGCTATCGACATATGAATATGGTGACTACGGAAGCCTCGGAACGCATCGTATTCCTGACCTGGGGGAGCTTTGCAATATTGGACTTCCTTTGTCACCACATTGTAATGTGGTTCAAAGTCAAAAGAACGTGTCCCATCATCGAGATCTCTCTCAAACATTAGACCAACCAACCACTGAACATTACCAGATAGTTTCATGACAACTTTCTTGAAACTTGCACCACGTCTAAAGCTATCGGCACTCACAACACTATCACTATCATTCGCCTCAGAAGCAGATACGCGAGCTTGGTGACTGAAGTCGGGTATGGCGAGAATGTATTCACCACTGTCTACAGTGATGAATTTGCGGGGATCATCATCTCGGCAAACACTCAATCGTACATCATTTCTCCAACACATGAGGAACCCGGCACCATCTCCAGTGACAATGTAAGGATCCCGAGTTCCTTTCAAAGTGAGATGAACATCTCCATCTCCTTTCCATGCAACATCGATTCTAGAGTGGAAACTGAGACGAAGCTTATCCCAGAATCCAGTTCGTTCAGAAGGATCAACCTGCGGCTTTGTGAATGTCTCAATAACCATCATCATATCTTGAATAGCAGGTTGATAAGAAGCACCCCAAGTTATACGAGTAGGTAGCCCAGTGTTAATGTTGACACTTATATCAGAATAGGATTTGACTGGCGAAACCGTCCTGCGTACATCTATGGCAAATCCTCCTTTGTTGGATGTTCTAGGCTCACGATTGAGTGGGGGAATAATATCAACTTTAACATGACGAACAGACTCAGGACCTCGAAATTCTTCGGCGATAACGAAATCTGTCTTAAGAGACCAAGCTGGCATTCTTGGAGATTGGCCAGGTTTGATTGCAGGGACGTGCAAGAGAGGTAGTGGGTAGTCTCGTAACGTTACCCGGGCTTCTCCCATATCGATTTGAACATTCATCGGGACTAGGAATGAGTATTTCATATCGCGAGGGATACCTTTTCCCATTTTATAAAGGAAATCGGGGAGCTGGTTCATTGGGAACGACGGTTTATCAACTGTAATGTGAAGGTCGCTGATTAAAGTGCTCATTAGTGCAGGTCGCTGTGGAACTTCGAGTATGTTTTCAGTCTCCTCCATATCATCCGGTAGCTCATCGGGCCCCCAGAAGACGCCGCGAAGATTTTTCATGCTTTCCTTGGAGATCCCGTAAATTCGATCAATTCGCCTTTTCCAGCTTTGGGCGTTGTGACGTTGTAGCCTATCGTGTGCTTCAGAGATCGGTATGTTTGCAGTACCACTTATCCCGCATGTTCCTTCGGGATCGTAGCGGAATTTTCGTCCTCGAGTTCTAGGCGAACGCTCGTCTTGCAAGTCATCACCTGCGCTCTTATGTCGTCTTGAAGAATCTTCCTTGTTGGTGCTGCGACCACGAGGATGCGCTGATCTATTTCGATAACGATGGGTGTCTCTGCGCATTTCTTCTTCTTCAATCTTCTTGGCTTTCACGTCGAATGCAGCTTCTCGTGCCATGCGTTGTTGTTGTTCAATTAAACCAGCCCTGTATATCGCCCCCAATTTCCACTCAAAAGCTCCATCTTCTACCTCGAAAAGCAATGCTTTGCTACGTATTGCCAACCTTGGGATTTGTTTGGGGCCTTCCGGTAGTTTGTCAAGTATATACTCATTAGTGCCTGTCTTGAATCGATGATGAAGTTGCTCGACAGCTTTGAGGGTGTTGACGACGTTATCCAAAACCTTGTGCATAACGAGCTGATGCGGTACCGCCAATCTTATGGCATTGGTTGCAATATCAATTGTCTTTTCTTCGTGCATCTCGCCGGAGCTACGCATTTGACGCTTCTCGCGAAGATCAACTCTAGTCGATTTGATACTGACAATTCTAGCCCAGACTTTCTTCATTTGGGGAGCCTCAGCATATAAACGAATTAGCTTGGCATGAAAGAAAGGTGCCGACCATCGATGGCGACCAGCATCAACGCCATATATTTGAAACATAAGCTCAGGGTCCGATGGCATATGAGCCTTGACTTGGATCAAAGTAGACCTAAAGTCTACTGTGACCAATTCTTTTACACCAAAGGCAAATTCCTCATCATCTTGTCCAGGCCAGGCGAATCCTCCAGGAGAAGTCACGGGCGATAGAAGTGTAGAAGCATCAGATTTGTATGATGTTGCACGTGCCGCCTCTTCAGCTTCCGCCACATCGGCATATGTGCGAACGAAAGCTCTCCTAAGCACAGCCGAGGCCACACCGCATGCGTAGTGTCGATATAGCGAGTATTGTACCAAGACACTTTTCACGTGGGAATTGAGATGGAATATCGGCCCTTGATTGTCGCTTGAGGTCGAAAGAGCAACCTCAAATCTGGGGATCGATATAAAGGGTTCTATTTCCCACTTCTCTGTGGCTTCGACAACAAATGACTCAAAGCCACGAACATGAATAGCTAATCGTCTCCCATCGGTTGGATGTTGATCACGCTTCTTGCGAGACGAAGAAGGCATCGTAAGAAACATTTCTGGATCAGGGGTAAGAGAACGACTTCCTGCGCGTCGACGGACTCGTCGTTCACTGTGCTCAACTTTCTGGGCCCTATACTCCGCTGTCCAGGATTCTAGTTGGATTGCAACACCGCGTGTGTCATCTGCTATTGATTCGTCAATTCCAGCTACTTCGGCACTAAAATCCGAGCCTTGGAGTTGGAAATGTAGCAACCACGGAGGTAATGCTCGGATGAGATTTGGATCTCGAGAAGTTCTAGAATGGGGTTTCTTATCTGGTTCAACGTTGAGCCTGAGTTGACGAACGATCTGACGGACGCCATCACTGATCTCTGGACGGATCATATGTACCGAGAACCTCTGAACATTGCCCGTCGCCACGACGTAAACTTCTGGATTGGCACTGACTGAAACTTTCAGATCGAGCGTTTCGATTTGAAGTAAGTCCAATCGAGATCCGGAGCATGTTTGGTAATAGAGATCATGGGATTGCAATCTCAAGGTAGAACCAAGACTATAGTGCAACTCTCCTACTGCGGAATGGGAAGACTCTATATCCAGAGATATGGAAGATATAGAAGATATGATCAGATCAAAATCATCTTCATCTGCCGTTTCTTCAACAGGAGGCAGAGCAATCCGAAGAACAGGCTCGTGCATCGATATTTTGACGTTAGCTTTGGGTAATAACCGAGAGATTAGTATTTGTCTCTCTGGTGTGTGATCGTTGTTGGATTTTGGCTTTGATTTTGCCATGGCCAGGACGAGGGGAAGATGTCTTGGATCAAGATCAATGGAAGGTGATGTAATGACGGCATTAGCGAACAAAATATTCGCATTTCGTTCATCTGCACTGTTGTCTGAAGCAAATTGTACGGTTTTTGATAGAGATGTAGTTCGAATTGTGGTAGTTGCCATTGGAACATAGACCAATCTGTCAGATTTTCCCCGCCCATCATCGACTCCGATAGAGATAGAGAGAGCAGCAATAAGAGCCTGATGGGCTATATCCTTAGACGAGAAATACATTCGGTGGGCGGGAGACTTTTGGTCCAAACGATGAAGATCCACTCCAACTTCCTTCATAGAAGCATTGAGATACATTGATGATCCTGATGGTTGCACCGAGGTGATTTTCTTACCGAATCCAACATAGCTGACGGCAAATTGTACCTCTTTAATTCCCCGAAGAATAGAGCTCGCAAACTCTTTAGAATCCGACACGGTCTGTACAAGGTTTTCCTCTTCACTTCCAGGCCTTTCAAGTTCCCCGATAAGGCTTGCCACCGATATCTCTTCAGGAGCCGCCTTTCCATCCTTCGTTTTGCGCGGCTTGCGACAAGCCTTGTATTTCTTTATGCATATATTTATATCGTCGTATGGTATATGAACCCGGCCTAGTTTGAGAGAGATTGCAGCATCTCGCAGACCATCAAGCTCCTTGTATAAAAGCCCATGTATGTTCAATGTAAGGTGGTCTAGAACCTCCAAAGACTCTCCTCCCTCCGGTGTGAACAGAACGCTGCGGATAGTCAACATCCATTCTGCCGGATGCTGATCGCTGTTTTCCCTTTTCACATGTGTAAATATCCTCCCACGGTCAACCGTTTTCCTCCTGGTATCCACTGCCATTGTAAAACTTCCCAACTGTATGTTGCCAACATCAACCACGGTTACCGATGAGTTTGAGGCCACAATATCCACCATCCGAATCCAGTTTATATTGCGATGTAAGTGTTTGATTCGTTCCTTGATGCTCGTAAGTTGCTTCCACATTTTGCTACGCTGCGGCTTGAAGGTAGTAGCACGTCGGGGAAGTGGTTTGATCTCGGACTCGAATTTGTGACTCGATTCATCCTTCCCCTCTTCCTTCACAGGTCCCGTTTCATCTGGGCTGGGTGTCGATTTATCTCCATCCAAAACCTTTAAATCTAGCGTGACTGCCAGCTCCGTCAAGACGATACTGAGCCATGTTGGTTGTGCGAAAGTAGGACGATGGATATTTAGACCCAGGCCTCGAATCTCGATTTTGACACCATCTTTCGGAGTAAATGCGAGCCTCCTCAGAGAGAAGTAACCGATGCGCTGAATCGATATGCCCGTGATGATTCGTATTATGGCGAAAAGTATGAATGAAGAGAGGTATAGGAGAACTATCACCCCAAAGATGAAGGTGGGATTTAACAATGCCATGGCAGCTCAAAAAATCGACAGTTGCAAGCCTCCATTCGCATAGTTTCTTCGAAGACAAATAAACAGAAAAAAATGCTTGAGCTCCTCTCTTAACAAAGAGGCTCTAGTCTTAGCAAGAAAACAAATTCCATTCGAGCTCTTTTCATTACTGAGAAACAAATGAAGTATCCGAGTGGGGAATGAAGGTAAATTGAAGTCAAATGTGTCTAATTGAAATCTCCCGAATATGCCGTATTGAAAATCAACATTATTATTGTGTATCTAGGCAAGTAGGTAGGTACTAGGTAGGTGATAGGTAGGTGATAGGTAGGTGATAGGTAGGTGGTAGGTAGCTAAAGAAAGGAAGCCAAGTAGGACGCTACAAAGAATCTAAGCCTTCTAACAAGGTGGTAAATAGGATATGAAAGATACAATTGGATGGATGGTTGGGTAGGTGCGTATACCAGGTAGGTCGTTGGTACCTGGTAGCTACTTGGTAGATACCAGGGATGGTATGTGGGATGTCACAGGATTGGTGTATTTTCTCAAGTCTCAAGTTTTTATAGCCATTTGCAACCCAATTGCAGAGAAAGAAGAGATACGGAGTAGATTTGGTTGGATTGCAGTATTATTAGCCAGGGGAAGGGAGGGTCAAAGTACAAATAAATACCTAGGTCCGTAGGGAAATAGTAGGGAAATAGATATAATAAGTATATTCATCCCGCTTTATAAATGCATGAATACGTTGTTATTAAATCAACTAATAATTAGAGTATCGAGGTAATTTATAGCCGTTGAAAATGACCGTATTTAAAAAGGATTAAATACTATCTATCTCTAGGGCTATCTATCTACCTATCTACCTATCTATTAATTAATTAATTAATAAATAAATAAATAAATAAATAAATAAATAAATAAATAAATAAATAAATAAATAAATAAATAAATAAATAAATAAATAAATAAATAAATAAATAAATAAATAAATAAATAAATAAATAAATAAATAAATAAATAAATAAATAAATAAATAAATAAATAAATAAATAAATATTTTCGTTGGCTTTTGAGGTATCTAGAATAATAAGTATCTGACAGTTAAATTCGTATTAGATCCATTAATCTTTTTTTTTTGGATAGCTCAATAAGGCATGTTTTATAAACATTTAGAGGTCGACGTATACGTATACGTAGAGAGAGGTATATGCATCCGGTGGACAGATAGACAAATAGACGGATAGACTCTTGATGCAATTTGATGCAATTTGATGAAGAACGGAAAAGAGACGGAAAAGAGACGGAAAAGAGACGGAAAAGGGATGGGGTAAACAATTTAGCTATTTAGGTACGAGTATTACTTATATATGTGTATATGTGTATATATGTCCACGGTATGTATGAATGAATAAATATGGATGGATAGATGAATGGATGAATATGGATATCTATCGATGGATCCATGGATCCATGGATGAGATATGGAAATCTGCAAATGTGGTGGAACGCCCCCAAATTGATTTACAACGGTTCGGTTCTACTCGATAGGTAATTGCAGTATCTAGTCTAGTATGATTGTAAGTTACAATAAATAACTAATCCTTCGATTTGGTTGTTCTGTTTCTATTCCGTATTCCATGTTCTAGAATTTCCTCTAATTATGTTTCAACCTCTCCAAATAACTGGAGCAACTTGAAATGACGATATTAATTTTGACAAGGTACTTATTCAAAGTCTCATAGAAGAACATTGGTACCGGTAACCCTTCACGTACCCCCTTATTGGTCGGGCAAAGGATAATCAGTGAGTGTGAGTATCCTGTACCGAGTACAGATGGTAGAAAGGAGTTGGGATATATCTACCTAGTACCTCCTTATCTACCAGGTATATACGGAGTATGTACTAGGTAGATACTACCTACTCTTCGTCGTACATACTCGGTAGACAGGTTGTTACAAATAATATTCACCTAGGTAGCTTGGTACAGATCAAAATACATCCTCATTTCAATAGGCGATAAGCAATAGGCAATAAGCAATAGGCAATAAGCAATAGGCAATAGGCAATTACAATTTAACAGATAGATACCTCCTAGGTAGGTATGACTCTCTTCTCTGATTCCAATCATGTTGATATCGTAACCTACTCTTTCCATTTCAACTTTCATATTTCCCCAGTTCTCAGTTCTCAATTTTCCTTTCCCACAAAACACAAACGACACTGCCACTCAACATCTTATATCATATCATATCACTTCACTTCACTTCACTTCACTTCACTTCACCTAGAAATCCAAACCACAACGTGTCCCGAAATCTGTTTATTCCATTCCCTAATTCACCTCTGACTCACACCATTCCATTTCCCGCCATGATAAGATGAAGCTTGCTTTCCCTTCCTATGCCAAAAACTGATAACAAAATATATCCTTAAAGATCATTCCTTGAAGTCGAGCCTCAATCATGAATCGTCGTATCGTCGTGTTTTCTGGCGGAAGTGCCGCTAATAGTCTTGTGGATGTATTTGGAAAAGTTGCTCAGGATAAGGCTTGTTCCTTGAGTTAGTAAGTTTATATTCACCTTGAATCCTTGACGAGGATATACATGAAGGAGAAGACTAATGTGCTTCTCAGTATCATTCCGATTAGTGATAATGGAGGCTCTTCTTCCGAGCTGATTCGTGTTTTTGGTGGGCCAGGTATTGGTGATGTGAGAAGTATGTTACTATCTTATATCTCCAAACTGACATGCATCTCGTTGTTTCCTTGGGAGAAGTCTCTCCTCATATGATCCATCCAAACATCCGGAACCCATTACATGGGAATAGTCCCTAGTCACGTGATTTACCATCTCAGTCTTTACCAACTCGCAATAGCGATGCAAAACTTTAAATCAAAATATTCAACAAAATGTTCTGGGCATCAAACTAACGGTATAACTCTAGGTAGACTAGTTAGACTCATCCCTGAGGATCCTACCGGAGCCAATACCGAGAAATCAGCTCTAAAAACATTTTTCAATCATCGTCTTGACCCATCACCCGAAGAAGCCAGACATGAATGGCTTGCCATTGTAGAAGGACATTCTCCATTATGGAGTGAGATTACCTCTCCCAAGCGGGAGTTGATTCGGTCCTTCCTCAACACTATAAATCTAGAGATTGTCAAGCGAGCTCGTCCTACTTCTGTCTTCAATTTCCAGTCCGCTTCCGTTGGCAACCTATTCTTGACAGGTGCTCGTATCTACACGGGAAGTTTCGAGGCTGCGATATATCTTTTAGGAAGTATTACGGGGGTAAAAGATAACGTCGAGGTAATTCCGGCAATCAACAGTAATTTCTCATATCATATATCTGCAGGATTACGAGACGGTAAGACAAACCACCTAAGCCGAACCCCTATTTTCCACACGAAATTTCCATCTTGGACAATTTCTAATCCTTTCACATCCAGGTACTATCATTGTCGGACAGAACAATATTTCCCACCCCATAGCTCCAACCTTTGTCCCGACTCAACCCGTCAGTCCAGCCACATGGAACAAACGACTATCAGTCGACCTCCTCGCACACGACCGTATCGAAGACGCCAATCTTCCCGGCTCCCTCCCCACCCTCCGAAAGCAAAACATAGATTTCCAGAAATCCCACACGGAAGAATTATCCAGTCCCATCGAGCGAATCTGGTACATCAACCCTTACGGTCAAGAAATCCGACCCGCGGCCAATACCAAAGTATTAGAAGCATTAGACGACGCGAGCTGTGTTATCTATAGCATTGGCTCCTTGTACACATCTATTCTCCCGTGCCTTATTCTTAGAGAGGTGGGCCAAGCAATTGCAGATCCGAGGATCAAATTCAAAGTTCTGATTTTAAACGGTTGCTTGGATCGTGAAACTCCGGCGTATACGGCAAAAGATTTCATCGATGCCATTGTTCGCGGATGTTGTGGGAATGGCTATGGAAACGGAAGCGGGAATGGAGTCGACGATGACAGAGATGAGGATGAATACGCCCATGCGCACGCCGTAGCAGAAGAGGAATGGAAGAAATATATCACGCACGTGCTTTATCTCGAAGGTCCGGGAACGCCTGCAGTAGACAAGGTTGAATTGAAGAGGTTGGGTATTGAGGCTGTGAGGGTATATGGGAGAAGAGCGGAGCCCGAGGGGGTCGTCTTGAAGAATCCTGTGATTGATGCCGTGAAGAGTGTGGATGAGGGGGTAAATGGCAATGTTATTCGTGAGGGGATTGTGGGGGCTTTGGGTGGTGATAGTGCTGGGATGAGATATGATGGGGCGGGCTTGGGACAGGCTTTGGAGGCTATTCTTGGTGGAAAGGGGGATAAGGGGAGGAGATATACTTATCTTGGTTGATTGCTAATTAAAGGTAGATGACAAATGTAGAGTGGTCACCAACAGGTATACTTTCATACAGTGTTACTGTACTTTGAACCCAATATTTTGTTTCTCGCCCAGTAAATACCAGGCTACTTTGCACCATAGTCAAACTCGATATATCAATACATAATCAGACTGCTGTCTTAAATTGATCATGCTACCACCTACCCCCTTCACCCTATTTATGCGTAACTCCATCTCTCCACTTATCCCAATCCTCCTCCGAATCCCCCTCATCATACTCCGTCCCTGACAACGGCTCCTGGTCTAAATCCCTCTCGGGATCCGGAATCCTCATCTCCCAACTATAAGTTTCCGGATCCAACCCCGCCTCCAACATCTTCCAATAATTCTCCTCCCCCATCCACATATGTCCCATCCGATCATAGTACTCCATCATCTGCAGATTCCGCGTGATACTCCCCGGCACATCGCCCACCCGCTCGGGAATATTAACACTGGGGCGCGTCTCCAGCACCGGCGGCCCATGCGGATGACGAAGCGGAACCTGCGGGATGCTGCGCGGCCATTTGAACAGATCCTCGGGAAGATCGTCCCCCATATTTTCGTAGGGAAGGATATTCCCGATGGGGTGAGCGGGGGAGGGGCATTCGGGCGTCCGGGGGAGTTGCTCTCCGTCTTCGACCCAGCCCGGTGCGGGCGTTCGCCAAGTCGGCGAGCGAGCGACCTTTGTGGCGGCGAAGATGGGGTGGATCAGGGGGAACGTTCGTCGTTCCGAGTTCTGGTCGTATGGTCCTTCGCGTCCTTCGATGCTGGCGTTGTAGCCGTTGCGCACGCGGAGCCAGAGGGATTTTACGCTGGGGCGGAGGGTGGGGCTTTCTCGCATGCATTCTACGACGAGGCGGCGGAGGTCGCCGCCGTATGTTTCTGTGAGGTCGTTGTGCATGGTGGCGTATGAGAGTGGGAGTTCTTCCTTGATTTTATTTCCTGACATATCTTCTTCTTCTAGAAACTTGTACTGTCTCGGCAGGGCTGCGATCCAATCTTCGTCTGCGGGATGGACGTGCATGTTCGAGGATTGATCTTGGTGCATGAGACAGCGGATGATATTGGCGAATTGGAATATATTGCTGCATGATCCGTGGCGGAATGGTTGTAGAAACTCATCATCTCCGATGACTGCTTCCTAGAGTGAGGATACATGTAAGCTGCGCTATGAATAAGCAAAATGAGGAAAGTTATGACTCACGGGTGCACGGAAGCCTTCTCGTCCATTGTCGGGCTGGTTTGGGAACCTGTAGCGTCCGGCATAGTCTTGCTCATTTAACGAAGGTATTTGTAGTGCGTCTCCAAAATCGCAAAGCTGTGAAGATTAGATGAGCATATCCTCATGTTTAAGATGCAGATATAGCCACACACACCTTCAGCATCGGTACACGATCCCCATCATCTTCACGATACCCGATCAAAACTACAATACCTCGTTAAAAACCCTGGTCTTGGATTTTCAAAAGGACAACTTACTATTCCTTGGCTCAATATCATAATGGCAAATTTCATTTGTCAGCCAGTCTGGAGGTTGCCTCGAATTGGCCTCTTCCTCTTCCATCGCAACCTCATTACCAGAATCCAACATCATAATCATCCTCGTGAACTGTTTGAAAATGATCCAAATATCGATCTCAGAAAGGAGTGGCACATCCTTCCTATCAAAGATCTCTAGATCATGAAACTGCGTGTCTTTCCAATCAACACCTGGACAAAATTCCAAAAATGAGACTTCATTCCCGCCTTGTTCTTGGGGCCCAAATGCTACCCATTGAACACTATATTGTCTCACAATCCCTTGCGGACGTCGAGGTTCAGCCCCTGGTGGATCCATGTCGCGTTCATAGAGTCCAGAGAGCCCTTCCAGAAATTGGGACTCCAATTTATGATCACGGTAACCAGCTGGGTAGCCACCGATTCGATTCGCTCTCACTCGTCGATAGTTGACCTTTACAGTTAGGTCTCTAGTATGAGGAGGATTCTCATCCTTACAGCGGTACCGAGCGACAAGGCAGGATCTACCTTTGTGTATTAGTCCTACATATTCCCAGTTATCTCCAATTCGTGGACTCCAGTTTGGCTCGGTGTCCCTAAACTCTTGAAACCTTGGGCCCCCATCTCTAATTGGATCGTCGTCGTCGGCCATGATGAAAATTTGGTAGGATCTTAATACTAATATGGGGTTTTAGGGGATTGGTGCCAAAAATTGAAAATATATGGAGTGTGTAAGATATATTACTGGAGACAAAGGGTATTTGTAATTATTCCAACACTTAACGGAAAATCCGCAACCGGCAAGGGTGGTACAAAGCAACTTGCTCGATATAAAGAATGATTATCGGTGGCTACCTAAAACAAAGGATCGAAGATTTCTTCTTATTGTACAAATCGTGGGTTTACCTTATTGTGAATATATCAGGTTAAACTACCTATACTCTGGAATCATCATGCTGTTCATGGTATTTGGGATGGAAAACTAAAAACATGACAGAACATCATCTCCTCGTTATGAAAATAATATGTATATCAAATATGATGTTGCGGCACTGTATGAATGATGAGTTAATGTTGCTAACAAAAACTGAACACAGGCAGTGCCGTCCATCTACTCCGGCTTATTCAAAACGGCGTAGCGTGTTTTCTTGATTGGTATATCCAATACACACCAAATGGCTACTCTTATTATAGCCTCTTCGCCAGTCCAGTAAGCTGGACTCAATTCTTGAACGCAATGGCAGAAACAAACACAGGAGTAGAATCTCAAGTTCCGGGAGAGATCCAGAGCGAAGTTCTAGTATTTGATGTCATTGATACAAAAGCTCAGCTTCATAAGAGGTATCCCTTGATATCTACAGATCATATATGATCTACCATTAGATTTCTAGTGCAAAATCTCAAGATGTCGACGCCGCGTGAAAATGCCCGTCCGATCCTTCTTCGGCATTGTTTTGCAATGAGCTGGCAGGTATCTTATGTCGAAAGACCTGCCCTGACGATTGTCGGGTTTCATAATGGTATATCCAATCATATGCCACACTCGAAGGGTATTTTATCGTGCATTCGAAATGAATACCGCCTAGTTGCATGTTCCTAGCAGGAGGAAGAAATACTACTATAAAAGTCGAAGCCAAGTTTAGGATATCTTAGACTTTTTCACTGTGCCCAGTGAGATATCTATGAGGAAATTTGCGTGGTTGTTTCTAGGTACAAGCATTGGCAGTTCTAGAAAAGCCGAACACTATCGGCTTCTATCATGGACTTTATATTCAATAAAACATTCGGAGTATGATAACAACTTTTGTGATTCAATGCCGATGCTGAAGTCTTGAATGGCTGTGCATTTAAGATCTTCCCATAGTACTCGAGTATACCTGTGATACACATCAATACAATTGTTATATATTGATGCGGTTTATAATAGGCTTACCTGCCTAGTATGCATCAATTAATCTCACATCTATATTATGTGACCAACTCTGAAGTAATCTCAATTCTGTATCCTCTCTTCCTTTCGTGTCTTTTCTCTTTGTCCATATGGGTCAGAACCTTAACTGAACATCTACGCCGTACCTAATAAGTGTTACCTCGCCTATCATATCTTATAAATCTTCAATATCACACCCAATATCACTCCTCGCCCAATATTCTTCCACGCTCGTTTCTTTTCACCAAATATACAAGGCCATCCAACAAATTAATATAAGCAGAAGAATCTAATCCTCTCGTCCCCCACCAACTCGCACCCTCAGATTTCTGGTGGGGCTCTTCCATTCTAATAAATGATATATTGAATTATGGCCACTGTCATACATCAGCAAATAAATCGATACAGCCCGTTTGGCTTAGCGGTAAAGCGCATCACTAGTACTTGCAAATCTTGCAAATGATGAGATCCTAGGTTCGATTCCTAGAACGGGCATTACTTTTGCCATTTTAGGGGGGTTTGGGTTGGTTGATTGTGAGTGAGTGGTATCTATCGTACTCTGAACAACTTGGTAGTTCATTTTGGTAGGGGATTTTCTAAGTGGGGCGAGCTAGTTAGATGGGTAGATAATGTGTGTTTGGGCGGGCTATCATGGCTGACGCACCAACAACAAACACTCCTTTTGAAAACACTTTGGTTGCATTCGACACTTTTTTTTTAATTTGATTAATTACATAGTGGGTTGAGAGACAAGTCTTTCGAATTATATCACAAATGATAGATATAGGGGAATCTTTCATTTCTTTCACAAATCCTTAACATTTTTCTACAGAAGTGTATGCATGTACTCGAGTATGTTCAAGACCAAAATAAAAGGGAGCGAGAGACCTGGAGAACTATTGCCTTTTCTTGCTCACTTTTTCCTCCATTCATGCCCGCAAAAACTCGGAGGCGTATTTCATCTAAGTGGATTTAATATTGTGGTCAAAGGCGTTGTAGTTGACGAGTGTCCTTGAAAGTCATACAAAGGCTCTCATCATGATTATTAGTGGGAGGAAGTGATCCTTTTAGGATTGCCTTGATACTATAGGGAATTCTTTGCTTTTGTATGTGTTGCTCTGCTGGATGCTTTAGTTTGTTATGTTCAATGGTGACTGGTCCGAAGTGAAATATTTCTCTAATGTTCGCCAGTAAAAGATCGGCTCTTACCGTGCCATTTCTTCACCACCCTATTCGCCTGCATGATTATATGATCTGCTTCTCTCCTCGGGCCTATTAATTACCTATGTTTTTGTGCATGGCTCAGTGAAATTTCTCAATGTTGGTAACTGTACGTTATGTACGCAATAATGGAGGCCAACCAGAGGGTTTATCATATACCAAATCTTTACCTCCACACCCCAGTTGCTTCCATTTTGGCATCGCCGAGTGATATTATTTGAACGCTCATAGTCTTGAATTTACTGCAAACGGTATGTTTAAGTCTCAAGGACATGCTTAGGTAGGTATATGAACATTGCAAATCTTATTCTAGCAAGCAGCAGAAACTTAGAAATCGGGGACAACCAAGAGATGCAAGAGTGGTTTTCATAGAATTCATTCCGAGCAAGAGACACTACATAGAATGTTTACCAGAAACGCAAGATAAATTTTGTGCATTTTTCAGGAAGCATATTTATTGCAGAATTGGAGTTTTTGCCGCCATGGTTATTGTCCGAGTATTGCTGCCATTAAACCCAACGCTGAGGTATTATCGTCATTGCACTTGGGACAATCATCTATACTGCAATCCTACTCCGTAAACCGATCCTGGAGAATTCAAAGTTGTTCGGTTTTTGGAGCCCAACTTCACTCTAATACTACCATTTATTGAGTATGACTGTATACCATGTATTGATCTCCAGTCTTTGCTTGTCCGCTTAGCTTTGATACAAGAATATTGACATAATGAAAGGATTTTATATGTAGGAGCACTACACTTGCTTGCGGGATAATGATTCCTGGTGATTCAATCTCCCTACTGGTCTAAATAACATAATACGTATGTATATAGGACATGAAAATAACTGACACAAATCAGAACGCAAAGGAATAGAAAAGGAGTGATCCTTCATCATGAACAATCGGATAATTCACGGTAGGCATGAAACAGATTCCCAATTTCCCATCAATCATCACTAAAAGACTGTTCTTTGGGTAGCATGCTGACATAGTAGTATCACCTTGGATATACTTGAAACTGATATCCAGTAGTTGGTTTTCAAAAAGGTACTGAAATTTCCCAAAAACACTTATTTATCGAGATCCTTTGAAAATGGAAAATAATTGTTATTCCCATCACGAAAGATATTTAACCAAGCTGTGAGAATTCACATGACTTTCAGATTCAGGATGGTACCAGGGAACCCATGACCCATGACCCAAGACCCCAGAGTCCAACTTCGCGACGGGTGAGGTTTTCCCTGACCTAATGCTTCCTTCCATACGGATTCCGAACACCAGTTCGCAGCCAGAAAAGCAAGCCCCAATAAATACTCATAAGGAAATACCCCCTCATCAATAACCTAACCTACATCCTCGCCTTGCAAATAAAGATCTAATCAGCTTCCCCTCCACCATCCCCAGCACCAAATCAAAATCAAAATCATTGCCAGAATCTCAGCCCTAAATACGATCTTCGTTATCTCCCTCTGTTCCACCCCGGTCGCACAGTCCATCCATCCCATCTCGAATAGCGAACTCAGGTCTTATATACTGTACTCTGTACGGTGTACGCTGTTCAAGCCCTACCGTGCCTAATCAGAAGTGTTTATTATATATACTATTGTCACCCGTAGCTCAACACTCAGAATTCATCTTACTGTACTTCTATAGCATACATAATTAATCTGATTTGTTGTTCAGTTTTCCAATAGCACGGCACTAGGTAGGTAACTATGCAGTAGCTGTATGCACCCTACGGTAACCAGGCATTTCTTACCAGGTAGCTAGCCTTTATGATCTTGTTCCCCTGAAATTATTTTAATATTTTGTTATTACAGTACTCCATATGGATATTTGTCCCATCTACTCTATATATTCAATTAACGTAGAACCTCGTTCACTCTTTCGATCCCCCTTCATTTTCATATTATGTATGTTTGATTATTGATTATTATGCTAAATATCCCTTAAACCTTCTACCTAATGATTATTCCCCTTAAATTTCTTGTCAACAAAAAACAAATCCCTCCAACTTTACATTATTCATCCTTTACACAAGTACACTGACTGACAAACACAAATCTCTCTCATTCTCACTCACTTCCTTTCTTTCCAGACAAACACTAACCCCCTAACAAAACTAGCAGCCTAGCACACCATGTGGAGATTACCCAAGACCCAATCCAGCGCGCCACAACACCCAACAATCAACAAGCTCCGCCCGCGGCCCACGACCCACCGATACGGTTTATGGTTAAATTACATACTGAAAGTTGCGGGTACCTGCTTGGATCCCGTGTGCACTCCGGACAAAAAGATTTTGCAAAACCTTGGTTTGTCTCTCGATGCTCGCTTGCACCAACTTTATTTTTCTTTTCGACTAGCTTTAAAGTTCCTCTGCTTCGTGTTTGTGGAGATGCGGCTTTTGGTTCCTTGGGTTGCTGGGTGCTTGTTAGAGTGCCGTTTGGAGATGATGCTACTGTAAATGCTCATTGCTAGACGCTGTATGGAGATGCCGATTCCCATATTAATCACGGAGTGCTGTTGATGTAGGGTCAAGGGGCGATTGAAAATTTAGGTCGTGCAAGAGTGGACAGTGGCAAAAGTGTTGATTCGCCTGGTCGTTTCTTGTCTTGCCAATGATGTGAAGTGCGAGAAAGAATAAGTTAACAAAATTAATTTTCCCATTATACGAAGGTTCGTGGAAGGTAGTCTATAGGTAGCTAATCTCTCATCCGCATGCGTTGCATCGTACTAACCCCCCCCCCCCCCGCACATAACAATACACTTTGAAACATATCCATGGAGTAGATGTAATAAAATTGAATTCCAATATCCAAACGCTGTCCACCATAATCCTGTCCTACCCCGCAGTATCCATCATTACACCATCGACTTGCAATATTAGTCTTCACCTATTCACCCCCTTACGCACCACCAACCATCACCCCTTACAAGAAGAGAGCAGCGGCACCGGCCAAGAGACCGATCATTGGGACACCAGTAGCGGCAGCACCGTTGCCAGAAGCGGTGGAGGTTTTTGAAGCGGAGGCACTGGAGGTCTTGCTACCAGAGGCAGAGGTGACCAAGCCAGTTCCAGTGCTGGAAGAAGACTCAGTAGAGGTGGAAGTGCCGGTAACAGTGGTGGAGGCACCAGTTGAGGTTGATGTAGAAGTTCCAGTGGTAACAGAACCTGAGCTCGATGTCAGCGAGCTGGTTTCCGAAGAAGAGGAAGAGGAAGAAGAAGAAGAAGAAGAGGCACTTGAACTGCTCGAAGATGCAGAGGAGGTAGAAGATGAGGATGAGGATGAGGTGGATGATGCAGATGATGTAGAAGAAGCGGAAGAGGAGGTAGAGGACGCACCAGTGTAACCTGCAAGTGTGCTGCTTGCACTGGAAGCTACTCCCTTGACGGTGAATTGTTGAGATTGAGCCAAGATTTGCTCTGGCTTTCCTGGGCTGACGAAGTTGATTTGGTAGTTGCCACCGGTTGGCAATTGAAGACCAGAAACAGTCTCAGATCCCTTGGTGATATCGACGTTGGTGAAGAGTTGATCGCTGAGGGGTGGGTTGGATGCCATATGAACGAGGTAGATATCGACGGTGGTAGGATCAGTGCTGACTGAAGACCAGGTGATGGTTTGGGAACCAGAGCTAAGATCCCATTCTCCGTCGGTAGATGGAGAGGTAATGCTGATAGCTTGAGCAATTGCGACGAGCGCAGCGAAAGCGAGAGCGTAGCGAGCCATTGTGAAGTGTTGAGTTGGGAAATTAAAAATTGATAGAAATTGAACGAGTGTTGATTAAATTGTCAGGAAGGATTGACAAGATATGTATGAAGAGGAGCAGAAAAACGAATGTGTCTGTCTTTTTCGAGAAGATGAAGCAGATGATGGAATTAAAAATGAAAAGGAATCGAGTGCTATAAGAGAAGTAAATGTATGAAAATTGGTCAAGCACCTAAAGCATCTAGGGTAAGGTAGGATTAAAGTGGAAAACTATTAAAAGTACTTCGGGATTAGAACACGAGATTTTGAGCTTGCCCACTTGGGTAATACATATTTATATATGTTCATGGATTTTATCAGATATCCTTGTAATTCCGAGTCTCTTGGCAGGTACCAGGTAACCTAAAAAGGCATGTTATCACTTGTTGGCTTGCTTTCTTTTCTCCCAAACTTCAAAGATTACTTAGGGGGAACCAATGGCAAATCTGAGCTTCCACCATTCGTATCATTCGCTCGCTCCTGTGGAGGGCGTGATTCTCTCGTATTGATTTCTGACGATGCCAAGCAAACGATTCAGGGGGAAAGGTACGAAGGGTTTGGGTGCCAGATGGTATCATAGTCCTCACTCAGTACATTGTTGATGCCGGTATCGAAAGCTATGATCTCCCTGTATGGTATGGTATGGTATAGTATGGTATGGTATGGTATGTATGGTATGTATTGAATGAAGATTTGTTCAAGGAGGAAGGTTTTCCTCGGATATGTTGATTGCCAAGAACTTTTAAAAGCTTTTTAGATGCAATTCATTTACAATCTATCGTATCACGATATAATACATTCGGTAGCTTGATTACAAACCAAGCTATGATGGATATAATTGGCGGTTCCAAGGTTCCCTTCGAAATGTGATTGTTATCATCTATTTACCCACAGGGGTAAACTATTCCAAGGACCACTTAGTCATTTATGAACCCTACATCAACCCTACATCCGTATTTCAAATTTCGATCCGTCGAAACTTGGGACTTACCTACTCACTGCACAGTAACAGCTAGCACTTGGATAAGTATCATAAGCATAATTTAATGCTTAATTAGCATGATGATCAGAGCCCTTAACACTTAATTATCAATCAAGCTCAGCCAAGTTAGGTGTTAGCGGCAGAGATGGATCGACAGTTTGCATCTCAAAATTTCTACCAAACTAAAAAGATGTTCTAACTTTGTCGGGGCTACAGTAAACTTTCATCACACAAGCAAGTGGCTCCGAAAGTCAAAGCAAGGGTGTAGACTGTCCAATCTAGGTGAGAATAGGTCACCTGAACTTATTTCGACTCTTGAGTCTACTCGCTTGAATTGTTTGAATGGTTGAACTCCGTTTGGAAAACCCACAATTACGATGTGTACGGAGCAGCAGCAGCAGCAGCAGCAGCAGCAGTAGTCTATTGTTGATTTTCTCGCGCACGCCGATTCGATGAATGCCTGTATCGTATTCTGCATCCATTTTCCACAATGATTACATATTTACTTCGCCCATCGGCAAAGAATCAAATGGTTTCACAAGAATGACCGACCGGTTGAAAGTTAACCCTGACGAACAGCTAACCAGCTGCTTTTACCATTGAACTGCTGTCAAGAATCCTCCTTCATTTTCGTTGCAGAAGGATTTGATTTCACGACGCCAGTATACGTAGGAAAAGAGATATTATTTTCAACCCTCCACCTTTTCGATCCTAGGTACACTTCATTTGAGTATGAAGGACTTGCACCATAATTGACTCATTGGTGAAAGCAAGCGCATGTTTTTTGACTTGAGTAGAATGTACGTCACAGGTGGAATTTCTTATGATATCTCGCCTTAAAAACTCCGGCTGTATCAGTACTGTATAATGATTCCAGGTTCACTGATAGCCTCCAATTTTTCGAACCTTCCATTATCCACTCTTCGTATCAGTGACTCAGTTTCTACTGCGAAGCCTGGAGCTTATGTCTCAATATAGTTCGAAGACATCGCTAAGTCTCATCCCATCATTCCCGTTTAGAGCTCACACTCCGAATATGCACATCTGAAGATGGGATAGTGGACGCTAATGCATCCCTATCACCTGAAAATCAGATATTCACATTTAAACTACCTACTGTCGTCTCACTACCTCCAACAGTTGCTCTATCACATCAGTTTGACTTCATATTTATCCCATTGTTCTCTCTCCCTCATACCAAATCCGCCCAATCGTTCTCAAAACCACATCATACCATTGCCCTCAACCCAACCAATCTCAATCACTTGTATAGCAGCTATGCGCGTCATTTACCCCGCCTCTAAAACATATTTAAACTCAACACTACCTATTTGTATATACAAATTCAACATACCCAGCTCCATAGCACAAATTGGCCGCTGCCTCTGGTCTGACTGGGATCGGCACCCATACACAAACTTCCCGCAAACACAGATCTACCCGCGTAACTTCAGGATTGACTGCGGCATATCATCAGGCTAAGAAACAGTAATAATGTATAAATCGGCCGTCAAATCATTAGAAAAGTCGACGGATTGTCAATATTTGAAACAATAATGATAGTCGTTAACAATTACGACCCAGGTACTCAATCTTTCCACCTCCTTATCTCGAAGGCAGGCTATCCTTCTCACACTCGGAAACTTCTTAGATATCCGGGTTGTCTCCTTGATATCCTTCAAGTACACGTTCTCGATTAGTTGCATTACGGAGAAGATATACCGGTGCCTATCCAGCGGTAAATGTATAATCCACGCATCAACATGGCGAAGTAGTATTTCGTAGTGAATGACTACATTTATCACCTGGTCGCAGTGATATAATCTCCCTTTACTCGAGAAGACTATGGACAAGAAATGATTGGCTGTACTACTCTTTGCCAGTCTTGAAAACATAAACTGATTTCAAAAAAAATTGATATAGAAGAGAATACTTCTACATGAATTTTTTGAAGTCTTGTCTTAAGAAACTGTTTACTAGAACTTGAAGCAAAAGATCCAGCGATGTTAAGCACCCTTTGAGGTCAGCTTTTGGTATACTCGGAAGAAAATGGTATAGCAAGTCGATAAATTTCAGGGAAACAAAAAAAGGTCGATGGTGAGGTGAGATTGATCAGCAGTCATAAAAAAACCTTTTGTCTTGTTCAACCCATCGTCTCTCCCTGGGTACAACTACAAGCATATACAAATCCATCTATGCTTTCCCCATCTTCGATTCTTGCGATAGAGATACCTATCAGACTTCAAGGATCGGGTTACCGAGCGTCATCTTCTATCTACATAGCCATTTCATCGCCAATCACATTCTTAATCTCTTACTCGTAGTTACGGCAAATAAAATACGAGACAAAATGAATAAGACATCGCAGTTGATCTACATCCAGTATGAAAGTTCTGTTGTACAATAACTGGTCGTCTTTTCCCGACTGGGTTGAATTCCTATATATACACATCCCCATTTAAATACTATGCAATACCCAGTTCAAAATCTTTGGATCCCTACGCCGCTCCTATGTATATACCGATGACCCTTTTATATCCCAAACCACCATCATAATGTACATGTAGTAGATACAATTTTCTCGTCTCATATTCATCAATCAGCTATAATCCATGATAGAATATCAATTATATCCCCATCTCTCCGGGTCTCCTCTCCCCTAAACCATATGACTAGCATCAAATCTCTCTCCTCTACTCGTCATCGGCGTCAAAACCTCCACGATCGTCTCTCCCACAACACTCCTCCCCCTCCTGTGATTCCAATCACCACCATTGGCTTCCATCTCCTCTACACTCTCACTCCTTTCTCTTCCCCTCCCCTCTCTGGAACTATCTCTCGAACCCCCCGTACTCACGCTACTCGCACTTGAAAAGCTCTCGCCGCTGCTTCCCCCCAAAATGGCATTCGAATTACTGAACGGACTCTCCCTCGGACGATCAAAATCGACAGCACGTCCCTGCACACTGCCCGAACGAGTTCGCGCCGAAGGCCTAGAAGTCGGGTCGTAGTATATCTGATCCCTATCTTTTGAAAGGCGATGGTTTTGCACCTGTGATGATTTCTGGGAGAGACGAATGGAGTCGTGTGTGCGGGAGATCTGGACGTGGTTATGTTGCTTGGTGTGGGCGATGGAGGAATTGGAATGTGTCTTTTTGTGCGTGGGACGCCCGCGGGGTATGGGGTTGGAGTTTAATGGGTGGTCGGAGTGGGGGCGGGGGTGGGAAGATGGCTCATCGAGGATTGAGGTGCGAGCTGTGAGGGTCGAGGGGGCAAGACTGGGCTCTCGATAATGAGTGCAGAGTAGCTCTTCAGGCTGTGGCTCAAATTGGTGGGTGGGTTGATAGGAACGACGTTTAGTATTGGTGCCTGAATCGTGCTGGAGGGTGGTGGGTTGGTATGAATTTTTGTATGGAGAAGGTATGGATGGAACTGGGAAGTTTGGAGAGGGAGAAGATTCATTACTGGATAGTTCTTCTAGACTGACAGATCGTGATCGTTGATGGACTTGAGGAAAGCCAAATACGTGTGTCGGAGCTGGAGGCGTAGGCATTTTTGGAATACCGGCCAAGTTCTCTGGTGATGTTTCGGTGCTGCCGTATATAGATCCTGCTTGGGACCTAACGCTCGAGTGCTGGCCTGCTAAAAACATGAAGTTGCGTGGGACTTCGCCTTCATATTGCAATTGAGATAGCTCGTCATCTGATTGAGTTCTGATGGGAGGAGATTCAATAACTGAAGGTCTACTGAAATGAACGCCAAACGAGTTTGGTTGTGACTGAGTATCCTTAGTTTGTGGCGGTGGTATATATGAGCCTCCAGCGTTAGTCATTTTAGAGCGTCTGATCTCTGCCTCGGAAGGTTGTAAGCGGAGAGGCATAGGTTTATGCTTGATGGATTTAGGGGCGGAAATTTCGCTGGAACTTCTCGATATGCTATTGTTGCTGCTATCGCTGGCTGCTGATTGACCTCTGACAGCCTCGAAATTACTGGACGCCGCTGATAAGTCTATCGCAGTTGTCGATGGGGGGCCGAACATCGATTGAGCTGGAGAATTGCTTCTAGATTGCGAAACACCCCCAAAGAAGCCTCTCTCGATTGCTCGAACACCAAAGAGATCACCTTCACCAAGATCCTCAATATTGAGTCTCTCCTGAGTGCTATTTGCCTTCTCAAGCTCTTCAATCTTTATGTTCCTTGCGAGTCTAGCATGAACATTTAGTCAAGTTCTTTGATTGTACTTTTTTTCACCTACCTTCTTTTATTGTACCATACTTTAATCAGAGCAGCGGTGAATACGATCGTGACCAAGCCACCAAGTACAATGCTGTAGATGTTTTGTTAGACATGCATATGAATAATAGTTCTCAAGAAGCTTACCCAAACTTGGCCGACAAATCTTGACTTCCAAACCACCCCATTATGAATAATATTAAATGATTTAGTTGTTATTATAATCAAACAATGCCCATTAGGTATCTTTGAGTTCAATATACAATGTGTATTATGTGAATAGCTTTAAGAAATCCAGATTTCTCTTTAATGCCTCACAGGTTGACAAGGAACGTAATAAGAAAAAGATACAAGATAAAAAGACAACCTCGATGAGCACAGCTTCTATCGGTTATGCCAGCAAAGAATCCAACAGAAGTTCAAGAAGAGGTCTGAAGGGTCTATCTCTGGTCCTTGGAGAGAGAATTAGATTCGATGAAGCACGGACCGTGCTCGTGCCTGCTGTCAGTTTTCCGAGGGGTTTCGTTTCAGACAGGCGGCTTAGATGAGTAGTCCAGACGATGAAAGTGGATCGATCTGTAGGTCTAAAAACTTGGAACGACAGAGGTTTTTTATGATTATGAGTGAGTGAGTGAATGAATGTCAAGATATGAGATGGTTGTCCAATTTTGCAAATGTAGCTGAAGTTCGTCACTGTGGCCGAAAGGTAGTCCACCACTTGAGGTTGATAGATATAGAATTTGTGCCGTCTCGTGATGATTCAGCACGTATGTTGAAAAACAAGATATATTAAACACGAAAGAGCGGACGTTTCCTACGAAGGAATGGTGGAAGGAAAAATGACGAGTGGAGAGAAAAAAGAGAGTGAAAATTCGAAAGAAAATCTGGGATCGAATGCAGATCAACAGCACTATATATCACAGCCTTCTTAAGAAAAAATGCAACATAGGACTGGATACTAGTTAACCCTTGGAGGATATTGAGGTAGATAAAGGTATAAGCGTCCTTTATGCCGTTCACCCACACTTCACGTTGAATATGTAGACTTTAGATACGGTCATTGGACCGCCTCACATGGCGAAGCACTCTTGTTGCATAGATCTAGTACAGTATTCAGATCACTTATCTGGCCTTGCTGCGGGGACACACAACGCTGTGACTAAATAACATCGAAATGTTTGTCCAAGTTGATATGATCTTCATTTCATCCACTGGAGGAGGAAGAGATGCCATGGCACTAAATTGACCAAACACGGGTTGTGGATGAGCCCTCGTTTACTCTTTGACGTTTAGATACCAGCAGTTTCGAATCATTCTTGAGGTTGTTGGCTTATTTTTTTTATTTTTTTCGAACGGGCGGTTACCCCCTTTTAGTGTGTCGCACCATAAGCACGTTTGCATGACCCTTGTGGAGATCAATTTGGACTGTGGAATAGCAACCACCAACAGAATTCCTCATTTAAGAGCGCGGCAGTTGCAATGACCATCAAACACATAAATATATATTTTGTATGTATTTGAGCCATTGGAATGATTCGATATGATTGATTGATTGATTTGATCATTAATCGGATAAAGTTGATTCAGATGGAGTTCTTTTAACGGCGTTCTTTTAATGATCTCCGTGATTGCTCAGGTGTTGTTTGTGTATGTAAACCATCTCGCAATTTTTTCAAGATATCTGCAAGAGGAGCCAAGGGTTTGAACGATAGAGATCATGCTGCATCTAAGCTACGACAACCAGCTATCTGGTGTTAGAGTAGAAGTAGAAGTAGAAGTAGAAGTAGAAGTAGAAGTAGAAGTAGAAGTAGAAGTAGAAGTAGAAGTAGAAGTAGAAGTAGAAGTAGAAGTAGAGGTAGAGGTAGAGGTAGAGGTAGAGGTAGAGGTAGAGGTAGAGGTAGAGGTAGAGGTAGAGGTAGAGGTAGAGGTAGAGGTAGAGGTAGAAGTAGAGTATACAAAAATACTAAAAATAAAAGGGATACTTTTTAGAACCCGCTTTGTTATATGTACTTTACTCTGTACAAGCTTATCATCCATGGTTTGTCATTATATCCTAACATTGAATACTCCACGTTTCTGTTGTTAAAGAAAGTATCTACTGAGTAGCACTTCACCTGTTTTTTCTTATCATCATCCAACTTGATACAACTCTGAGTATACAGTATCCGAAACTTCAACAATATAAGATTAATCACCGACATCCGAAAATATATCTCTAGCTCTGAAAATTCTGAGGTCTGACAAATGCGATGTGACCACTAGAAACAACGCCGAGAATTATTCGCCTCGTTCCGAATACATAAGAGGTAGATCTTTCGAAGTACAAGAATATCATCGATCGTAAACGTCTTCGTAACTGTGCGACTAAATGAGGTTTTCATTAACTTCCATAATACATTTTTGATTTGGCAGGGCCAACGAGCCAACGAGCAAGCACATCAACAAGCTGACCGGTTTGGAAATATTCCTTCGCTATTCACTCCTTTCCCTAATACCATAACTTCTCACCAAAAGGGAAAAATATTCCTTCCACTCCATGTGATCACAACGAAACAATTTCATCTCGTATTATTTATCGAAAGCTTCGATAGATTGTTAATAATAGTCGTATTATTA
Organism: Monilinia polystroma; assembly: GCA_002909645.1. Taxonomy (NCBI): domain Eukaryota; kingdom Fungi; phylum Ascomycota; class Leotiomycetes; order Helotiales; family Sclerotiniaceae; genus Monilinia; species Monilinia polystroma. Next base: position 65,993 of record PDUE01000398.1, on the reverse strand, counting down.
CGTTGGATCGAGCGGGTGGTCTTGTTTGTACAAATGCTACATACATTCCTTCGCTTACCACTTTATACAAGACGTGAAGGGGGCGGATATGATACCAGCCGCTTGCCTCAGTGGGCATTCTTTCTTTGTATCCATTTCTTCAGGTCTTATTGACCATGAAATTGATCGGATTGGTTGTATTTGTATATGCTTTTTCATTATTGGATCCATCGAGATGTCATTACTCGAGTAGTTTATTAGTAGTGGCCATTCTCTTGCGGAACCCATCAACGAAGGGGATTTATCATGATACTTGAACCATTTTCTAAGGTCTTTGGTATCTAATATTCGATATGCAGTCGCACATCTCTCAAGGTTTGATAGTGATTTAGAAATAGGTTCATCAAAAAATGAAGCACACGATCCGCAATTTACAAGATTCCCAATTCGTTTGCGTTTGAAGTCTCCAACTTCAGAAAGTAAACTTTCCCGAGTAAAGTCGGACGCCGTACTTAGTTTCGAAGATATAGACTTCTAATAAGACTTAGATCCCTTAGATTTAAGTACCAAAGAGGTTAATATTAGGACTATCGCTACTAGATTCTATATATTAGTATAGTCCCCTCAATCTTTGATTAACCAGAGATACATTGTTTTCATCTGCAGTCAATATTATCCGTCTCCAGCTCCAAGTTTTACCTTTTTTCATACCATTCACGAAGCATACATTCTTCAGCGATGTCGCAATCTGGCAAGCCCCCAAGTCACTCAGGAAAGCCATCTGCAGCAATGACTTGGTCTGACGAATCGCCAACCCCTGTCGGAAGACCAGATAGTCCCAGACCTCAATTCAGTGGCCTTCCAGATACTCGCATCAATCTTCTCACAGGATGTGAATATGTGGACGACAAAAATTTAGGCTCTTGGGAGTATCGCACTCTCCGTCGAGAGGAGTCTATAAGAGCATCCGCTAGATTTTCTCCCAGAATAGGTCGTACCGGAGGATATTCAGAAAACTGTAATATTTTGAGAACAGATGCTCGTCAAATGGCAGAGGATTTTGCACGATCTGCCCAGACATTGGCGGAAGCGAAACTCAATCTCGAGCGTGCTAACAGAACTGCCAGGACTATCTGGACTATGAATAGCCTCAAGAAGTCCATTGGACCTCCTTGTAAGGAAGCAACAGCCACCACCGCTGGTGTTGCTATTGATAGTCCGCAGATAAAGGTGAATAACAGGGCTCGGCGCTCTGCTTCTACTTCCTCAGTTGGCGAAATCTTCGCCATGCATCGCTCATACGACCGACTCTATAATAATAATAATAATGAAGAGAACGATGAACAGCTGCCTGGTGACTTTGAAAGGACGCGCGACGGAAACTTGAGCAAATGGGAATTCAACATCAATGTACCTGTGCATTCCAGGGCTTTTGGCGATTCTGTGGAACATCTCAGCTCTTTCAGACTTCGTAAGAAAGCAACGACAGGATGTACAGTGAGTGGTGCTAATTGTATGAATAATGGTAAGAGTATTTTGGTACTAACACTGTCCTCACAAAATATATACTAACATCGATAGGCACCCGAGTAAATTTGCGAGGTGATGCAGGATCTGTCCAGAAATTGAATACTGCAAGTAATTGTGACCTTCTATTTGGGTCAATTGCTGCTGGCGGTGTGAAAAATGATTATAAACAAGCAGCCAATTTCCCAGCACAGTCACCATTTGACGACCTTGTGCATCATATAGAGTACAGCACACCCCATTCCAATCCCCACAGCGAAAACTCCTCCCGAATGTCGACTTCCTTCCGCCCCTCTATCGATCCCCTACAGCGCCCATCCCGCAGACCCTGCACTTTGACTTCGGATTCTACTTTACCTCAGAATCTATCTTCAATCTCCAATAACCCTCCGTCTCTTACTTTACCCCGAGATACTTCTTCGCGTCCTACTTTCACAAGCTCCACCAACTCCAACAACCGGAAACTAATCCAGACACCGGCCTCCCCACATCCTATCTTAAGTTCTCAGTGCCCCGAATTGAATCTATGCCACAATTTGAATTTGAGTTCTACTCCACCTCAAGCCTCCTCTTCTCATAACAACTTCTCATCTCACACAATTCCACCAGGAGCAAACCTGAACATTACAATTATGTATAGCCCAGACCCCACCACACCCAATGAACAACACCACGAAGTCCACCAGCCGAGAATTGTTTCACCACCAGATTTCTCCTCAAGTTCCGCCCGCAGAGCTCTTATTCACCGCTCTTGCCTACAATACCGTAACCCCCACCAGAAATTAAAAGACATTCCTTTGTTGCAATGGAGCGAGTTTGAATGCCGCCGATGGATTTTCAAATTTCTAATAATGGAGGAGATATACGAGCCAAAAGCCGCATTTAGACAATCTCAAAAGTTCCACGGAACCGGCTCAAATTTATATCGAATGCGGTTTCCCGAATGGGTGATCATGATTGGCAAGTATTTAGTTGCATTTGAAATACGTCTGAGGTTATATAGAAACGCGGCATTGGAACATATAGCTAGTGGACCACAACATGAGCCTGATGCTGATGCTTGAATGGCCAAATGCTCTGATGAGTTCATGACATTGGCTGTAGTTGTATGTTTCCCAACCTATTCCCTTTACCATCAGCAGAACTAACATCTCAAAGGACTATGCTTTCTATCCCGCGGATATTATATGAATTGAAGCAATTGGCTAGCATGTTACAACCATATTCACAAAAGTTCTGAGCTGGATGAAAACTAAGAGCACCCAAAAAAATTGACAAGACTTCGGGATGCTGCTATTGTTTTATGCTTTTACTAGGTGTTTGTCTTGTTTCTGAGCTAAGGACACCAGAAAGATTGTTTGAATTCTAGTATTCTATGATTATTCTATACTTTTTGCCTTTGTATTACATGGATTTTGTTCTGTTTTTGATTTAATATTTGTTCAATGTATGCAAAAGAGAAAAATAGAAAAACCCAAAAAAAATCAGAAAAAACCCCAACTAAATTTCCATACACTTCATTATGGAATACCGTGTCTAGCAAAATCACCACTATTTCATGCTCAACAAAATTTGACGACAAAGTCATGTTTAAACGTTCAGATCTATTTAGCTTCATAACTATGAAGGTTATTTTCCCGAAAAATGAGACACAACAACATACTCAGCTACAAAGATGATCCCGTCTCCCCAACCTCCTCTTTTCCCATGCCCGTAATTTCTCTTCCCACAAGTCCGGGGATCCTCTCTTCCCCTCTTCTCCATCACACCAATAACAACTTCACCAGCACTAAAACCATAGCATCTGATACCAAGCATCAAAGAGCTATCATGAATCGCGACTAGCACTATACATAAACTATCTTCAATATTCAAACCGGCCACCATACAAAAAGAAACCTTCTGATTGATCCACCGTCATGCTCTCACACTATTTTTCAATACTCAATCTTGTATCCTCTATATAACTTGCTCGTGTCAGAGCTCGAAAGTCTTTTCCCCGAACCCCTTTTGGGTTGACCAGTCTCGCTAATTATGTGGACGTGTTTGTGTTTACTAATCTTGAATTGCTTGGAATTTTGTGTTTTTGTGTATTGTGACTTGTATCTTTGGCGAAGTGTTTTGGATACTATGTTAGTACGTACATGCATACTCAGTTATAGTCCGGTACAAACTTTACAATGAGAGATTCCATTGACCGGTATCTGCAATGACAGGCACTCAAGATAGAGTATATGGGTAGACTTCATATCCGTATCTCTTTAACAGATTACTCGGATCAATGATGGAAGAATCGCATTTGATATGTATTCATTATTTGCGCTCCTATATCAAAATCATAAAGATACGCCCCCTTCATCTTCCGATTCATTCTCATCATCTGAGTCCTCAGCATTATTTTCTTCCTGACCTAAATCATGCCCAGTGGCTTCAGTAATTTAAGTTGATTGAAGTGAATCATTCTCATCAACTTAACTTGTTTTAATCCAATCTTGTTTCTCCTCTTCCGAATTATAATCCCCAGCCAAAGAATCGCAATCACCCTCTAAATAGTCTTCTTCCTCTCCACTTATCTAATCCTCTGCGTGATTTATAGTATCATGAAGAAACCCATGTAACCTAACCCTTCTGCCTATATCCAACTCAGTACCTGCGAGCCTCACTGAAGAAACCTCAGTCATAGAATCCGGCTTCCCACCCCTCGGGTCCCTCATCTCCAAAATCTGCCTTAAAACCTCCCCCCTAATAACTTGCGACATTCCAATCAAAATATCTCTTCTGGCCCTCTCCCCATCCTCATCCCCACTCTGAACATCCGGCGCTCTCCAATTCAAGTAGTTATTATGATGACTACCTGGCACCACAAAATTGCCCGGATGCCTTTTAATATAGTCGTAACAGCAATAACAAGCAGGTTTACTTCACGCTATATACCGATCGTCATCTACGAACGCGAGCTTATGAGTGTAGAAATGCTGGAGGAGGAGCAATTCTGAATAGATCTTCGATTTCCAATTCTTGTCTTGACAGTGAGAATGTAGGTTTTGAGAGAGTTGATATTCATGGTCCATTTCTTCAAGAGCGGCATGGTAGGAATTAATACTGCTGGGATCGCCCATCATTCTGCCTATTATGTCTGACAAGTGGGGGTCACGTTCTTGGAGAGGCGGGGGATAGCCTGGAGCAGAGGGAGTACGGGATATGGTTATTTTGGTGAAGAGGAATGGTAAGAGTGAGCTGGCGGATATGAGTATTTTGGTGGCTTTTGTGGTGTGGTTGAGACGACCGATAGTAGGTCGAATGTTAGCAAGGCGAGTTGAGAATTGAGAGTTAGATTTAATAAGATGGTTTAGACTGGCGAATTCTTTTGATGTGGTTGTTTCATAGCAAAAACGGCAGAGCTGAAATAGGTTATCTGAAAGATCAAGCAGCCTGTGCAGTAACGGGCCAAGCTGAGGCAGGGAAGAGCCTGAGTATCAGATCTGTTAGATGGATGATTTGAGATAACTTTCGAAGAGAATATATTGCGATATGCATAAACTATCTATCTTCACATCACTAGACCCAACATTCCATTTCTTAAGCACAAAATCAATGTTATCAACTAGGAATTTACGGTAGCAAGATATTCTCTTCTCGGCATATTTTATTGAGAGTAAGAACACTATTTCCTCAATATTCTTCCTCTCCCTCTCTCCTTCTCCATATTTTTCAGTCATCGAGGCGCTTTCTAACAGGCGAAGCACATTTCCTAAAAGCTCTTTAATCCGATCAGGCTGTGGAAACTTATATATTTGAAGCCACATGATATACAACCTCTCCCATATCCGTCCGTTGCAACGCAATCGCAGTAGTACTAGCACCCCCTTTTTCAAAATCACATAAATAAGCCAAGTGTCTTGTAAATGATCTTCTCAATTTCATTCGATTGGTGTTTTGCGAAACTGGGCCCAAAGGCTCGCACTTAGGATCCAAGAGCTCGTCCTCATCGTGATCAGATTGAAATTCCCCCTCACGTGTATGTTCACCTCGATTTTTACCAAATACGGTAAGCAACACCAATGCCTCGTAAAAACTTTTGGATAATTTGGGAGCTACAGGGATGAGAGATGTACCAGGGTTTGTAAAAACCGTTGGGTATTTTCTGGGTTGTGATGGGCTGTTTGGTGCAGATTTTAATGAGACTGGAAAGATTTCTTGGGGCTAGATGGAGCTATGAGGGGCTGGGACATGGATCTTTGGTTCTTGTTCGTTTTGTGAGAGGTTGGGATGGGGATGGTTGTTGTTGTGGGTGGTGATTGGATGGTGATTGGAGCGGTAGTGTTTTCTGATTCGGACTCTTTTCCTCCCCCCTTTTTCGGCTGGGACATTGCTGTTACTGCAAACATAGATGATGGTACGATGTCCTTATTCTTTTCCTGAGAACTCATGGACTTGTTATTAGGCGAGATGGAAATTGGCGAGGACTTTTTCTTTAACTAGCCTCCCCCATGTTTCTGCTTCGAAACTTGAGGCTGTTTATCTTTCGTCTCGTTTCCAACCTTAAGGGAGATTGTTTTAGCGGCGACTGGAGAAGAATCATGATTTGCTGATCTCAAGGAACTCAGCCTTAAGTCAATCGCATCTATACTCCCAAGACTCGGGCCCTTCTTCAAAACCACCGAATCTTTTCCATTCCCCTTCATCCTCCCATCTCCGTTCTTTGTTGGCAGATTCGTATCTTGAGCTTTACCCATTTGTCCCTTGTTTCCTACCAAAAGATCCTGCAATATAGATCCGGGTTTCGATCTCGATTTTTGTTTCGCCATTTGAATTGGTATCAGTTGATAGCCTCGAACTTGAACATCTTTCTATATTACAGGAGCAGGGTAATATTATATGTTCAAGTAAATCGGAACCTCCAGCCTCACTTGACGGCCTTCCACGTATGTATGCAGGCTTCCGCTGGTGTGAGTTTTTACCCTTACATTTCCAATGCAAGCAACCCGATGAGGAATGTTACTACATGCGGGGTGCCTTCCATTCCCCCATTTGTGACAATTGTTAAAACAGCATTATTCTTGAGAATGTACGGATTGATTCGAGATCGAATTAAATTAGAGGATTTAATGGGTTGGAAGATGATAGCCAGTCGTATTCCTATCGCAGGGTTGTCCGACAAACTCGATGTCAGCAATACAAGATACTAAAAACAATTCCCGAGACATTCTACCTAGTCAGAACTACTTACAGGTGCAAGGCAAGTATCCATCATTCTGATATGCAACTCTCCACCATCAATCCGACAATCTCTCTCTCTCTCTCTCTCTCTCTCTCTCTCAGATTTTGTTATGAAATCTTTACATAAACTTTATCATTGATCAATATACCATAAAGTAAGCGAATATTCTCGAGATGATATCAGCAGCAGACGAGAGCGAGATAAATAGAAGTCTATACTTGGTTGCAGGTGATTCGAAATGCTTTTTCATCTTAACAACCCACGGTTGTGCAATTGAATATATTAACATTGCAAATTCCTTCACTCTCATTTCCGAGGCGATGATGTAATGCGTTATGTTGAAGAAATTCACACAGCTAACATGATTGATGAACAGCTATATGAAACCTTTCAACCCCATAGTGATATGTTATATATACAAACGGCCAACTGTATTCATACACTTAACTGAGAAGTTCCTTAATGTCTTCAATCCGCTGTAACTTCTTTTCTTCGTCACTAATCATACCCAAAGAACTCGCGCTAGTGAGTCAACCGTTAGCATCAGGCCTAAGATTTTATATGTAGTGCAGTAAAGCAAAAAGAAAAGGACCCTTAAACTCACATAAACTTCTTCCGATCCTGAATTCTCAACATTCTCTCCTCCACACTTCCCCTCACAATGAACCTCTTAACTACCACTTCATCCACTTGGCCCATCCGATGCACCCGATCAATCGCCTGTGCCTCAACCGCGAAACTCCACCATGGATCCATCATGAACACCCTCTTTGCCATCGTCAAGTTCAATCCCACACCACCAGCTCTCAGACTTAATAATAGAACCACACCCATCTCACTATCTTTAAACTGTGTTAGGACCGCTGCTCGAGCCTTTTGGGCCATCGATCCATCCAATCGAAAAAAAGGGATAGAGGCACGTGCTAATGCGGGTTCTATGAGTGAAAGGAAAGATGTGAATTGACTGAAAACGACGGACTTGGTTGCTGGCGATTCTTTTCGGAGGAGCTTGAGATTGCTTAACAACGCGCCAATTTTGGCAGATCCATTGGATCCAAGCCTCTGTAAACTTATTTTTGGTTTGCCATTCTTACTATCTGGATGTCCTTCATCTTTAACCACCTCGAAAATATCATGTGAATTGAGTATTTCGCGACAAGTGAAACAGCGCGGCAATTCGCCTTTGTCGGTTTGATGTTTGATGTAATCAAGTAGACATTTCTTACATGCCGAGTGCCAGCAACTAGTGACGGTCTGTTCGATCATTGGTTCTTCGGAGCAAATGGGACATTCATTTTCTGCTTCGTCGCGGATTTGTTCGAGGACATGAGCGCCAAATATATTAGTATCGACAGCTTCTTCGTTGAGCTTGAATCGTTCAATGAGGTTCTGAAGGTCCATGTCATCAGCGAGACCGCTTGCGGCATCTGCAGCATCGGCTGCATCTTCTTCATCCGCTACTATGTTTTGGTTGCGTGTTAAGATGGGATGGCAACATGATTGGCGGAGTCGGAGAATCTGGGCGAATATGCTGGTATAGGCTTTGAGAACGGTGCCTGCTTCTACGTTGGCTGAGAAGGTCCGCTTGGCTCTAGTGAAAATGTGATCATAGACTTCACGTTCGGGTTCTGATAGCTCGATTTCCACGATATCGATGGTCTTTTTTGGTAGAGGAACTAATGCTTCACCGCTTGGTGTTTTCATGTCTTTTGTTCGGCGAAGTACTAAAGGTTCCAGGACTGTCTGAACGACGTCGAGAGCACGCATGAAATCTTTGGATTCAAATGGGATTGTAATGAAAGTTTTCCAGAAGGAGAAATTGCTCCAAGGTTCCACTCTCAAAAACCGGACCAAGCTGAACAGATCCTCCAACCGATTGACAATGGGTGTACCGGTAAGTGCCCAGCGATGCTCGGCAGCAATCTCATAGCCTGGAAAGTTTAGTTAGCATAAGGACTCGAAAGATACTAATAATACAAGACAATCGCATCATGATTGAGCTACTGCAATATATCCAAGTTCCCTTACATGCTTTCGCAGTTTTGGACTGCCTGTTTTTGATATGATGTGCTTCATCCAAAATCACACGGAAGAACGATAGAGAAAATAGACCGCCATGACCTCCCCTATCACCCTTCCTGGCAGTAACCTGATTAAATTCTGATAAGATTACACCATAACTTGTAATGACAATATTCGGCGCCGATGCAGCATTAGCTTCGCAGCAAAGAGCCTGAAGATTTGCTGTTTTATCACTACCATAGTAAACAATACTCTTCATGGTCCCATCCTTGGAAGCATTTTCAGCTTCACTTTGCCATTGTGATAGAAGTGACATTGGTGCCACTACAAGAGTTGTACAAGGAGCCCTTTCTACGGATGATAAATTTGCCGGAAGTCGAGGGAGACTACTCATAGATGTAGTCTTTGAGCGTTTTTCGTCGAGTTTCAAGGCTACGTCAGACTTATTGGAGTGGATAAGACTCATCATCTCAATCGTTTTCCCTAGACCCATCTCATCGGCAAGAATACCTCCGAGACAATGCTGTTCTTGAAGGGGGAATTCCAAGGAAAGTGCACCGGAATATGGGTTGACATAAAAGTTATCTTGCTCAGTTACCCGAACAAGCTCTTTGTCATCCATATCCTTCGTAGGCCAAGCATATTCTTCCCACAGGGGATTCATAGAGGCTTCTCTATTTTTATCTCTCTCATCGCGCTCTTTTGCCATCATCCAATATAATGCTTGCTTTTGATATGGCCTCAAATCCATCGCAAAACTTTCTGCTGGCTCAGCCTCAGGGGCATTAAAATCAAAGGATTGGGCTTTGCTGTATAGAGTATCAAGTTGATCTTGTTCAAGCTCTTTCCCCTCTTCTGCTTCTTCCGATGGGGGAGTAGAGCCACCTGAACCTGGACTTTTAGATTCATCTTTATCATAATGTTCAGCTGCCTCTGCGGCACTAAGAAGCCCCTGTCGCTTATGTTTCGCGGCAGCTTCGTTCGTCTGCGTGGGAAGCAGGTTGATTTCCTCGAATAATTTTACCAACGCGACCTGACGGAGTCTTAAATCCTTTTCTTCAGAACTTTCTCTCTCTTCAAACAGACCTGTGGTACGATTGTCTGGCGCCTGAAAACCGCGATCATCGAAAGCAGTCCTTAATAATGAGCATCGAAGTTGAAGAAATACAGTATCGTTAGTACGAATCCTTTCTGGCGCATATACACATGTACCCTCAAATTTGCATATCTTTTGATCAATCAATGTAGAAACCCAGTTTGCGGTTTCGCGAGGAAGGCGGCCAACTTCAAATCCCTTCGAATTGGTAAAGCGTACAATGACATCCACACGTCGTGCTGCGGCACTATTGGGTTTGGGTAGTGTTTGAACGGCTGAATTTTTGCCTTTCCCTCTTCCTGCCGGCGTCTTGGGTGGTTGTATCTTTTGGCGTTCTATACGCACAACTTCCCCATGTCTAATGAGATTTGTTCCACTCTTTGTAGCCCAACCTCCAACCCCAAAAGCTCCTATGTACCGATATTCTGGCATAATCCGTTGAGGCGAAGCTGGTCTTGAAGAGCCATTAGCAGTACCGCCATTCACAGGCTTCATGAAAGAACTGACAGTGCCTTTGGAGTTTGAAGACGACCGAGAAAGCCCCGAGATAACTGTAGATTGTTTCCAAGATCCATCAAAGTACATATTTACAGCTCTCTCGATATCATTCCCAGATGCTACTCGCAGCCTTTTCAGTACCTCGGGGGTCAATTTATCGCCTATAAAGTTCTCGAAGGTCTCCTGACTGAAGAAGATCTGCGAGTCTTCAGCAATAATGTTCTCCTTTCCAACTGGATCACAATGGGAATCATGTTCGGCGATTTCGCTCGTGGAAGTCTCAATTGCTGGGGGCGGCGCGTTAATTTCGTGTGGCACATTTGTTGCCTCCTCCCCTTCTGAAGGTTCAAAGCCCTCAACCTTTTCTGTAAAGAATCTTCTTCTCTTTGCTGGGGGCCCCTCCATATCTGCAAAAGCTATAAAAGTTGCAATCGAGTTGAATCTGTCATTTCAAATTCTATCAAAAGCAAGTGTGATGGCATAATACTCAATTTGGTGGAAAACGCGAGGTCACGCGTTTCAATTCTTGACGCGACAAAAATAAATGTAGATTTCAGTGACGTCGGGATATTTGATATTCTTATCCTTCCATGTTGATCGTTTTGTCGAGCATTCTGTCAACCAATCTGTCAACGTACATAACAATTGTAGAGCGGTACTTTAAAGGAAAGCATAATCCGCAATCCTCTCATGAGCCAAACACTATAGGAATAAATTCCAATGTACAAATCGCAAGCTCTTCGATGGCTTCAGAGCTATTCTAAGGCGCATATCAATTCAAGATGCGCCTATGCTACGACACCCTATAGCACACCTGCGCTATATGCCTCTAGGCTGTCTGAAGAAGATATCAACCAAGCCCGAAAATATTGTTCCAACCTTATACAGTCAGTTCTAAGAGTTATGTGAGTTTTCAAATCCCTGTGTCTGACCAATGCTAGAAAATTCGATTCGCCATCATATACTCTACAAACCTTTATTCCCCCCTCGACAAGGGATGCCTACCTTTCGATTCGGGCTCTCAACATTGAGTTAGCTAGAATACCAGACATTGTTTCGAATCCAACTGTTGGAGCACTACGCATGCAGTTCTGGCGAGACAATTTGAACCGAACATTTGCAAATACGCCTCCGAAAGAACCTGTGGCCATCCTTTTACATCATGCGCTCACATCTCTTCAGTTGCGATATGATGGAATCAGCACAAGTGTGATGAAGGGGTGGTTTATGAAAGTCATTAATACGAGGGAGCAATATATGGACAATCGGCCTTATACAAATTTGGATGCAGTTGAAATGTACGCGGAGAACACATATTCTACACTAATGTACTTGACATTAGCAGCTTTGCCTCTACAATCTATGGCAGCAGATCATGTTGCAAGTCATATTGGTAAAGCAGCTGGAATTGCTGCCGTCTTAAGAGGTTTGCCACTAATAGCATTTCCGCCACCACCAAATCATCATAGCAATAATGCAGCTTTTGGCGGTGCTCTTGGTGGCAATGTTGGTGGTCGTCAAGGAGCAGTTGTCTTACCATTGGATGTCATGGCCGAAACTGGTGTCAAAGAAGAAGATGTATTGAGACATGGTGCCGAAGCTCCTGGTTTGAAAGATGCCATATTCACAGTGGCAACGAGGGCAAATGATCATTTGATCACTGCCAGGGAAATGTTGAAGAACCTTCAGGCAGGTAAAGATGCAGGTCACGCATTTGAGCATCAAGGTGAGGACGGTCACTATTATGCAGAAAGTGAGAACACCCAAATCAGCGATATAGAGAGAGGATTTGGTGTGTTTATGCAAGCAGTCCCTACAAGACTATGGCTGGAAAAGTTGGAGAAACTAGATTTTGATGTTTTCAGGCCAGAGCTGCGCACTAGAGAATGGAAGTTGCCATACAAGGCATACTGGGCATATACTCGGCGAAGTCTTTGATGTAATAGTATTCACAATGAATGTGCCTTTCGCCACTACTAATGATGTGTAAACATCCCACATAGAAATTTGTGGCAAAATACTCATTCGTTAATGGCCCAGTATGTGGAGAGCACATCGTATGAGCTGAAGTCACCTTTGCATTAACCTCAAAAAACTCCCGCACTGTGTCTCTACTGCATCCAACCAAAGTCTGACGTGAAAACTCCCAAACCATTTCTTCAATCCCTATTTCATCTTGACAACACACCTCACACCCTACACTCTCACGACCCGCTCTCAGTACCTCCATCCTACCCCTATCCTCTCGCTTCCAGGCCCATACCTAGCATCTCTTTCCCCACACCTCCTTTCCGCGTACACGCCATTATTCCTACACTCCCATGAGCAGTACTCATTAACATATTTCGGTTGCACATTCCACAGATTCGGTAGACATTCGTGAGGAATCTCAAAAGGAAGACCTGGTCGTGTGAATTCCCTAGGATCATTGATGCGATTTAGTTGTGCGTAGAGAAGATAGCAGTTTGATCCTGCATGGAGAGTGCGATGTCCACAGAGTGATTCGACGCTCCAGTAATTACACATAACTCTCGACTCAATTCGTCTAAGAATCTGGAATCTAGAACCTGAAAGATAAATGGATAGAGTCTCAACTCGAATGGCAAGGGAAAGGCCACTGATCACTTGCTATAAGTAAGAGAAGACATTGGGATACAAATCTACATAAGGTGTACTTATAAAGGAAACACAGGCCTGAATATTGATTCCATCAAGAATGAGAAAACTCAGTGATGGTCTACATGTGACACACTGGCTGTCCCTCATATGAGTCTTCTTTTGCTGTACGGAAAGATCACTCTGTGCTGTAAGGCGGCCCATCTTCCCCGGATATTCAAACGAAACACACAGAACAGATAATGTCCGATGACAAGCGAGATTTGACGAGCAGAGATACAAAATCGTCAAATCGGAATTTTACCATAAAATTGATTATGGAAGAGTGAAATTGATGCTTAGGCTTGATACTTCTTACAAACCTCAAATAGCGGTACAAGAGAATGAGATGGTTGCCCCCGCGTCAGATGTTTGTTGATTCTCTGACTGTGAATGCGATTGTTTCATGCAGGGCATAAAGCAAAGTATGGGAAGAATGGACGGGCAAAGAGGATCTTGTGTTACTCCGATCGGAACCATTAGTTTGCTAAGGGACAGTCACGGGAAGCTATGGCGATGCTTAAAAATTTACAGAAACAATATGAATGTAATTGGGAATCTTCCATTTCTAACAGATATGGGTATAATAAAGCGAAAGGAAAGCACTTGGAATCTATTGTGGCAAGTTCTTCCTGAGTCGTTCCTCGTAATGCCCGAAATCTGGAACATCAGGCTTTGAGGCAAGCGAGAAACTTTGGCCACTAGCTTTATTACTGTTTAATTCTTCTGTGATTCCATCAACGTCGACACTGAGATAATCCCTCAAGAATTGGCCGACCTCGATGTTCTCGTGGTTTCCACGAAGTACATCAGCACCATAGCCATAAATGTTGACGTCAACGGCGGAGTGGCCATGAGTCGACCAGCCAATCTGTGCTCTACGACTGATGATATCCGCAAAAGCATAAGCAGAAAGAGCTGGATTGCTAATTATGAGTTCGATCTCTTCATCACTTACGTCAGTAACACCAAGACCCTCTTCGACGAGCTTCTTCTTCACAAATTGTCTGTACGCGGCGTCTCCCTCCGTCGCTGCATAGGGGGAAGCAATATGGGCCCGTAAAGCTCGAGAAAGGTATTCTGAAGAATGGGAAGCATTTGCTAATACTTCAGGATACCATAGATATTGAGGGTATGAAGGGTTCAGTTCTGTACTCTAAATTAGCAGCAGCTCATGGCTATAAGGGATGTTGTGTCTTACGTCTTGCAACAGACAACCCTCCAGTCTCATGGTCGCTTGTAGCAACAAGAGCGCCTTCGGTATCACTCTTATCCAGAAAATCAACCACACTTTGAAAAGCTCGATCATAGGCAAGTACTTCGTGAACTTGTGCAGCCTAATGAAGCAGTCAGTTGTAGTCCTTTCAAAGCAATATTTTGCTGCATATTCTCGAATGATGAATATGAACTTACTGGGTCATTGCCGTGGCCAGCATGATCAATTCGACTGCCCTCAATCATGAGGAAGAATCCTTTATCACTATCTTTTGTTGCAGTTTCAAGTGCGGTCAAAGCAGTTCTTGCCATCTCATCGAGGGATGGATAGATATCGTTCATGTTTCGTCGATCAAGCTCGAAAGGAACATCCGTATCAGAGAAGAGGCCTAACAATGGCAGCTGAACCTTCTTCCCCAGCTTCAATTTGTCGAAGTCCTTTCTAGTATCAATATATGTCCAGCCATATTTGTCTTGAGCCAACTTGGTGACATCGCGACCATCGGCCCTGCAACTCGATTCTGATGTATTAGGTAAGAAGTGACAGCGTCCACCTCCCAGCATCAAATCGACAACACGATGTCCAAGGGGGTGTTCGCCAACCTCCTGTAGAGCTATCAAATCTTCTTGCATACGGTAATCGGCATGCGCGGCAAAACAAGCGGGAGTCGCATCTGTTATATCTGTTGTAACGACCACTACAGAAGTTAGCATTTCGATAGTTCTTCAAATTAATATGGCAATTTATCACTTACACCCAGTTGTATAGCCAGCCCTTTTTGCGGCTTCAAGGATAGTACCGCAAGGAGTATGATCGGGCAACATAGAAATGGCACCATTATAACTCTTTCTTCCACAACTAAAAGCTGTAGCACCAGCGGCACTGTCGGTAACAAGACTACTGCTTGATCTTGTGCGAGATGATCCGATAAGATGCTGATCGAGTTGGAGGATATCATTGATGGGTAGGTCTCCTTGAAATTGTCGAAAGCTTCTCGTCAAACTCAAAGACGCTGGTCCCATTCCGTCACTCACCATGAAGATAAGATTGCGCTTCCCATTCTGCTTCGTCTTCTTTGGAGATTGATGGCTTTGCGATAATAGAACTCCTAGAACGATGACAGCGGCGGTAGCAACAACAGCCCAAGTAAAGAGCCCGATCTCTCGCCAGAATCCAGGTCTCTTGTTAGATTCATAGGAACCCTTTCGTCGAGTGCCAAGAAGGGCGTCGTCTTCGGCCGCAGCTCTTTCTTCGGAATTTGATGATGAAGGTCGCCCTGAAGCAAACAGTGGACTGTTATTGTTCGGCGCCATTGATTAAAGCGCTGAAAGTATTAAGATGTATCTACAAGTAAAAGATACCTATCGTTGACAGATTTAAGTCCTTCGACAGAAACTTACCGCTCGATTTGATGATGTCAATCTAATTTTGAGACACGGAAGAGCTCACGAGGCAGTGAGGCACCTTTTGTCTGGGCAACCAACCTTAACAGAGGTCGGTGTACAAAGGAGTGCCAGAATATCTCCGTAATACAAACTAAGTGATCGACCAGGAAGGCAAGATATGATAACGTGGAAAACATTCTTCAAAATTCCGAGAATCTGCTGAAGATAACAAACACTTATCTGATAAGACCCAATCTTGATGAATTTTGTGATCATTGAATAAGGTACAGTAATGGCATTGTAATGCAGATTCTCGTTAATGCAACAGGGGCGCGGAGTGCATAATCAAGTACCTATGTGAATCATGAGTTCGATATATTGATGGTAGGATACTACTCTTTAAACAATCAGAACTCAGTGCTCTGGATATTTTAACATTTGGGAAGGGATTAGTACTATCCATGGCCCATACATGACTAGGTTTACGGTAGTTGAAATTTGCAGCATAAATTATACAGGACTGATATTGCCAAAATTGAGATGATATCACGTATCAAGGGTAGGTATCCAGGGTCACAAAATCACATCTGGTAGAACCTATCCAGAATTTAGAAAAGGCTCCCGGGCTGGATTCAAAAGACTGCACTAACGCGGTATTGGGTATACACGCCTTCGCGCATGCCTGGCTTGCCGAATAGAATTGACGATGGGATAATACAACCGGTTCACGTAGATGTGAAAAGGGATCGAAAATTTGCTTCTGAAAGCTCTTCAAGATTGCCCGAAAAACTTTATCATTTTTCTGCTTCACTAACCAGTGAACAGATCCAAATGGAATCCCATTCACTTAATGTATTTTGACGCCAACCTCACAGTGGACGGACACGCGGTATAAGTCGAAGCTCATGAATTTCGTGGAAGCCCTGAGATTGATACAGCTATTTCCTGCTGCGATTCATCCAGCCTTCCCAGTCAACACCAAAGGACCCAGTAACAACCAACTTTAACGCTTCTTTTGTTGAGACTCCTTGAGGACCTTCTTGACAATCTTTTGCTCCTCAATCAAGAAAGCTCTGACGATACGATCTCTAACGCAGTTGGCACATCTTGATCCTCCGTAGGCACGTTGAACAGTCTTCTTTGGACGGGAGATTTGAGAGTATTCGCGAGGTCGGAGAGCTGGGATCTATAAAAATGAATTAGTATTTCCATAATCATTCTTAGACGACCAGGTCTCAAAGTTATCCCTCATCGCCTTCGCTAGCTCGCAAGTCGATATTGAATGCCGCTCGAATAACAATTGCTGTCAAATGTTGATGCTTCGCGCTTGTATTCTTCGCCAGCGAACCGTTTTTCCAGTCGTCCCTCATTTCCTTGCAGACCGTCAAAAAATATTAACTTACACCTGGCAATTTGATTCCACAGTCACCGCACTTTGGTGCAGTACCGGCCTTCTTGATGTGGAGATATCTGAGCTCGCCGCCGGGAGTCTTAACAACTCTGACCTTGTTGGATCGAGTGTTGTATCTATTTGAATCAATATTTGGCCTTTCGAGTAATAAAGAATTGAAACTCACGGGTTTCGGCGTCTGTAGGTCAATCTGTTGGACGACATCTTGGCGAATTTCTGGTTCGGTGGTCGATTGAGGTCGTTGGCGTTGTCGTTGAGTCTTGAGATTTTTGTAAATTCAAAATTCAGTTGTGTGGAAACTCGCTAGGGCTAAAATGAATATGGTTAGATTGTCAAATGACCCCATGCCTCAAAGTTGATGCCTTATGATTACATCAGCCCGTTTTCATATTTAGGCAGCAATAAATCAAATCTATCATCTATCGAATGAATGCGCTAGCGGGAGCTCTCTCAGTAGTGTTAAAATTTATCTGGACGCGCTCGCGGTTGTGAACATACCCATCAACTTTATATTCATCAACCAAAAAGTGAAGTTCCATTCAGAAGGGTAATTTTTGATGGAATTTGGGACTTGGTACCCAAGACATTAAAAATGTCATCAATACCACCACCTCCGCCTGGATGGAGCTCTTCAGCGCCTCCATCGATGCCTCTGGGCGCGCCACCTGGTGCTCCTCCTCCTCCAGGTTATCGACCACCAGCAGATCCACACGTTGCGAAGTTTGCACAAAAGAAAAAGGATTGGTTACGATCACAACGAAATCGATTCGGCGAAAAACGAAAGGGTGGCTTTGTGGAAACTCAGAAGGCTGATATGCCCCCAGAGCATCTTCGAAAGATCGTCAAGGATATTGGAGATGTATCGCAAAAGAAATTCAGCAGTGATAAGCGAAGTTATCTCGGCGCACTTAAATTCATGCCACATGCTGTGATGAAATTGCTGGAGAACATGCCAATGCCTTGGGAGTCTGCGAGGGAGGTAAAGGTGCTATATCACGTTAATGGTTGTCTAACTTTGGTCAATGAAATTCCAAGAGTTATAGAACCAGTGTTTCACGCACAATGGGCTACAATGTGGATTTGTATGAGAAGAGAGAAGAGTGATAGAAGACATTTCAAGAGAATGAGATTCCCTCCATTCGACGACGAAGAGCCGCCCCTATCATGGTCGGAGAATATCGAAGATGTTGAGCCACTTGAACCAATTCAACTAGAGCTTGATGAAGGAGAGGATGGCGCTGTTTTTGAGTGGTTCTACGAGAATCGACCCCTTCTAGACACACCACACGTCAATGGCCCAAGTTATAAAGAATGGAATCTTACATTACCTCAAATGGCAACTTTATATCGATTGAGTCGACAATTGCTAAGTGATTTGGTTGACAAGAACTACTTTCACATGTTCGAGTTAAAAAGCTTTCAGACAGCCAAAGCTTTGAATGTTGCGATTCCTGGTGGTCCTCGTTTCGAACCTTTATACAAAGATGTGGACCCCAATGATGAAGACTTTGGAGAGTTCAATGCTATTGATCGAATCATCTTCCGAGCTCCAATTCGAACAGAATATCGTGTCGCATATCCTTACTTATACAACTCACTTCCTCGTAGCGTTAAGCTTTCTTGGTTCTCGCACCCTCAAGTGGTATATGTTCGTGCTGAGGATCCAAGTTTACCGGCATTTTATTTCGATCCCGTCATCAACCCCATCTCTTCCAGATCTGTGGCCCCTAAAAATATCACAATCAGTCATGAAGACGAGATATTTGGGCCTGGAAATAACGAAGAACCAGAAGAAGACGCTTTCAGGCTACCTGGTGATGTTGAACCATTTCTTGCTGATGAGGAGTTGTATACCAGCGAAACTGCAGCAGCAATCTCTTTGTGGTGGGCACCTTTTCCATTTGATCGGAGATCTGGTCGGATGGTTCGGGCACAAGATGTCCCTCTCGTCAAGCAGTGGTACCTCGAGCATTGTCCTCAAGGTCAACCTGTGAAAGTTCGAGTCTCATATCAAAAGCTTTTGAAGACTTATGTCTTGAATGAATTGCATAAGAGGAAACCCAAAGCACAGAGCAAACAAAGCCTGATGAAGTCGTTGAAGCAAACGAAATTCTTCCAACAAACAACCATTGATTGGGTTGAAGCTGGACTTCAAGTCTGCAGACAGGGTTTTAATATGTTAAATCTTCTTATTCATCGAAAGAACCTCACATACTTACATCTTGATTATAATTTCAATTTAAAGCCCGTGAAGACGTTGACTACAAAGGAGCGAAAGAAGTCTCGATTCGGAAATGCGTTCCATCTCATGCGAGAGATTTTGAAGATGACCAAGCTGATCGTCGACGCACAAGTTCAGTATCGTCTCGGCAATATTGATGCCTTTCAACTCGCAGATGGTATCTTATATGCTTTCAACCATGTTGGTCAGCTGACTGGAATGTACCGTTACAAATACAAGCTAATGCATCAAATTCGCTCCTGTAAAGATCTGAAGCATTTGATATACTATCGATTTAACTCTGGACCGGTAGGTAAAGGACCTGGTTGTGGTTTTTGGGCACCTGCTTGGAGAGTTTGGCTCTTTTTCATGCGTGGTATAATTCCGTTACTCGAAAGATGGCTTGGAAATCTTCTTTCTAGGCAATTTGAAGGACGTCACAGCAAGGGTGTTGCAAAGACAGTGACAAAACAACGTGTGGAGTCTCACTTTGATCTTGAGTTGCGAGCATCGGTCATGGCCGATCTTCTTGATATGATGCCGGAGGGTATCAAGCAAAACAAGGTCCAAACTGTACTTCAACATCTTTCGGAGGCATGGAGATGCTGGAAGAGTAATATTCCTTGGAAGGTCCCTGGCCTACCTGCGCCTATCGAGAATATCATTCTTCGTTACGTGAAGAGCAAGGCAGATTGGTGGATCTCTGTTGCCCACTACAATCGTGAGCGTATTCGCCGAGGAGCCACTGTGGACAAAACCGTTGCAAAGAAAAATCTTGGTCGCCTTACAAGACTTTGGCTTAAGGCTGAGCAAGAGAGGCAGCATAACTATATGAAGGACGGTCCATACGTGTCTTCGGAAGAAGCTGTAGCCATTTATACAACCACTGTTCACTGGCTTGAGTCGCGAAAGTTCTCACCAATTCCATTCCCCAGCGTTTCATACAAGCACGATACCAAAATTCTCATTCTTGCTTTGGAACGTCTTCGTGAAGCATACTCTGTCAAAGGACGACTGAACCAAAGTCAGCGTGAGGAACTGGCCTTGATTGAGCAGGCTTATGACAGTCCTGGAACAACTTTGGAGAGAATAAAGCGCTTCCTACTGACACAGAGAGCATTCAAAGAAGTTGGAATTGATATGAATGACAATTATAGCACAATTAACCCAGTGTATGATATCGAGCCGGTAGAGAAGATTAGTGATGCTTATCTTGACCAATACCTCTGGTATCAAGCCGATCAACGCCATCTTTTTCCTGCCTGGATCAAGCCTTCAGATTCTGAAGTCCCACCCTTGCTGACCTATAAATGGGCTCAAGGTATCAACAACCTCGATAAAGTTTGGGAGACTGCAGACGGAGAGTGTAACGTCATGATCGAGACACAGTTATCTAAGGTGTATGAGAAAATTGATTTGACTCTTCTCAATCGTTTACTTCGCCTTATCATGGATCACAATCTGGCTGATTACATCTCATCTAAGAACAACGTCCAATTGACCTACAAAGACATGAATCACGTCAACAGTTACGGAATGATTAGAGGCCTTCAATTCTCAGCTTTCGTTTTCCAGTACTATGGACTTGTTCTTGACCTCTTACTTCTTGGTCTGCAGCGCGCCAGTGAAATTGCTGGCCCCCCAGCAGGCCCTAATGACTTCCTCCAATTTCGCGATAGGGAGACCGAAACAAGACATCCAATTCGTCTGTACACCAGATATATTGACCGTATTTGGGTATTCTTCCGCTTCACAGCAGACGAATCGCGCGACCTTATTCAGCGTTTCCTTACAGAGCAACCTGATCCTAACTTTGAGAATGTCATTGGTTACAAGAACAAAAAATGCTGGCCGAGAGATTCTAGAATGCGTCTCATGAGGCATGATGTTAATCTTGGTCGTGCTGTCTTCTGGGATTTGAAAAACCGCTTGCCAAGATCTGTTACCACAATTGAATGGGATGATACCTTTTCTAGTGTATACAGCAGAGATAACCCTAATTTATTATTCTCGATGTGCGGTTTTGAAGTTCGAATTCTCCCCAAGATCCGTAATCAGAACGACGAATTCCCTGTTAAAGACAGCGTTTGGTCCCTGGTCGACAACACCAGCAAGGAGAGAACGGCGCATGCATTCTTGCAGGTCACCGAAGAAGACATCGCGAAATTCAATAATCGCATTCGTCAAATCCTCATGTCTTCTGGGTCTACGACTTTCACGAAAATCGCAAACAAATGGAACACAACTTTGATCGCCCTTTTTACATACTATCGTGAAGCAGCTGTATCCACGGTCAATTTATTAGATACCATTGTGAAATGCGAAACCAAAATCCAGACCAGAGTTAAAATTGGTCTTAATTCTAAGATGCCTTCTCGTTTCCCTCCAGCCGTTTTCTATACCCCTAAAGAACTTGGCGGTCTCGGTATGATCTCTGGGTCACATATTCTCATTCCTACGAGTGACAAAAGATGGTCCAAGCAAACAGACGTTGGTGTTACGCATTACCGTGCGGGAATGAGTCATGATGAAGACACTCTTATTCCAAACATTTTCCGGTACATCATACCATGGGAAGCCGAATTTATCGACTCTCAGCGCGTATGGACCGAATATTCGCAGAAACGTCAAGAGGCAAATCAGCAAAATCGAAGATTGACACTGGAGGATCTTGAAGATAGTTGGGATCGTGGATTACCTCGTATCAACACCCTTTTCCAAAAAGATAGAAGCACCTTGAGTTTTGACAAAGGATTCCGCGCGCGTACTGAGTTCAAAACATATCAGCTTATGAAGAGCAATCCATTCTGGTGGACCAGTCAACGTCATGATGGTAAACTGTGGAATCTCAACGCCTATCGTACTGATGTCATCCAAGCACTTGGTGGTGTTGAAACCATTCTTGAACACACACTATTCAAGGCGACAGCATTTCCATCTTGGGAAGGCCTATTTTGGGAAAAAGCCAGTGGCTTTGAAGAGCGAGTCCCCCATTTCCTATTTCTCAATCCTGTTCCCCAATTTCAAGATGTGTCTAATGACAAATTTCAATTCCTGTATTTGACTTCGACTTTGAGATGATGCCTGAGGCCATATTCCTCATGACAACTTTCAATGTTAGACTTAAATACAGACATTGTAATGGTGTCTGGGCTCAAATGCCTAATTGTGTCCCTTAATTTCTAAGCCTTGCTTAGACATTAAGAGGTATCATAATAGGAGTTTCATTTTCCTTACTACCTAACTCATCGATTTCCTTTCGAACTTCTCCTTTTATAAGCAATTACTGACTCCAAATCTGCAGGTCAATGAAGTTCAAGAAACTCACAAATGCTCAAAGATCTGGACTTAACCAAATTCCCAACCGTCGCTTTACTCTTTGGTGGTCACCTGTAAGTCACATTATTCCATCACGCACCCACACATAGAACAAACTAATATTTCGTTTCAATTTAGACAATCAACAGAGCCAATGTGTATGTTGGTTTCCAAGTTCAACTAGATCTGACTGGTATCTTTTTGCACGGCAAGATTCCAACTTTGAAGATATCTCTTATCCAGATTTTCAGAGCACATCTTTGGCAGAAGATACATGAGAGTGTAGTTATGGATATATGCCAAGTACTAGATCAAGAACTTGAACAGCTTGGTATCGAAACCGTACAGAAGGAGACTATTCATCCTAGAAAGTCCTACAAGATGAATAGCTCTTGTGCTGATATTCTATTGTTCGCAAGTCACAAATGGAATGTAACTCGCCCATCGATCCTTTTCGACACAAAAGATGTAATCGAGGCTACTACAACGAACAAATTTTGGATAGACGTTCAACTTCGTTACGGAGATTATGATTCTCACGACATTGAACGCTATGTCCGTGCAAAATACCTTGATTATACAACCGACAGCATGAGTATTTATCCTTCGGCCACTGGTCTCATGATTGGTATCGATCTTGCTTACAATCTCTACTCGGCATATGGACAATACTTCCCTGGTCTCAAGCAATTGGTGCAGCAGGCTATGGCCAAAATCATGAAGGCAAACCCAGCCCTTTATGTCTTGCGTGAACGTATTAGGAAGGGTCTTCAGTTGTACGCGTCTGAAAGCAATCAAGAGTTTTTGAATTCTCAAAATTACTCTGAACTTTTCAGCAACCAAATCCAGCTCTTCATCGACGACACAAATGTCTACCGCGTTACAATTCACAAAACCTTCGAAGGTAACTTGACAACTAAGCCAATCAACGGAGCAATTTTTATCTTCAACCCTCGTACTGGGCAACTCTTCTTGAAGATCATTCATACAAGTGTTTGGGCAGGACAGAAACGTCTTGGTCAATTAGCTAAGTGGAAGACTGCCGAAGAAGTTGCTGCTCTCATTCGATCATTGCCCATCGAAGAGCAACCAAAACAGCTTATCGTCACTAGAAAAGGTCTTCTTGATCCACTTGAAGTACATTTGCTCGATTTCCCGAACATCTCGATTCGCGCTTCCGAATTGCAATTACCTTTCCAGGCTGCCATGAAAGTCGAGAAGCTTGGTGACATGATTCTTCGTGCCACTGAACCTCAAATGGTTCTTTTCAACCTTTACGACGAGTGGCTCAAGTCAATTTCCTCATACACCGCGTTCTCGCGTTTGATTCTCATTCTACGTGCCTTGCATGTAAATCAAGACAAGACGAAGTTACTCCTTCGACCCGACAAGACTGTGATCACTCAAGAGCACCATATCTGGCCCACATTGTCAGATGAGGATTGGATCAAGGTTGAGACACAATTGCGTGATCTCATCCTTAATGATTACGGCAAAAAGAACAATGTCAACACTTCCAGTCTTACCAGTAGTGAAGTACGGGATATCATATTGGGCATGGAAATCAGTGCTCCTTCGATGCAACGCCAACAAGCGGCCGAAATTGAAAAGCAGCAGCAAGAGCAGCAACAGCTTACAGCTGTCACCACCAAAACGCAAAACGTCCATGGGGAGGATATTATTGTCACAACCACCTCGCAATTTGAGCAACAAACCTTTGCATCGAAAACCGAGTGGAGAACTAGAGCGATTGCAACTTCTAACTTGAGGACACGATCTAACAATATTTACATTTCTTCGGACGACGTCAAAGAAGATGATCACTATACCTATATCATGCCAAAGAATATCTTGAAGCGATTCATCACGATTGCGGATTTGCGCGTTCAAGTAGCTGGATATCTTTATGGCTCATCTCCTCCCGATAATGACCAAGTGAAGGAAATTCGCTGTATTGTCATGGTACCTCAAATTGGAAGTACACGTGACGTACAATTGCCCCAGCAGTTACCACAACACGAATATCTGGATCAAATGGAACCTCTCGGAATAATCCATACAATTTCTGGGAATGAACCACCCTACATGACAGCTATGGATGTTACCCAACATGCACGTCTCATGAATGCGCATAAGTCATGGGACAAAAAGACGGTCAGTATGACGGTTTCATTCACCCCTGGAAGTGTTTCACTAGCATCGTGGGCTCTTACGCCCCATGGCTACAAATGGGGTGCGGAGAACAAGGATCTCGGTAGCGACCAGCCTCAAGGCTTCAGTACAAACATGGGTGAGAAGTGTCAGCTTCTGCTTAGTGACAAGATCCGTGGATACTTCTTGGTACCCGAGAACAACTCATGGAACTACAGTTTCATGGGAAGTGCCTTTGGTAGCTTGGAGAAGAAGCCAGTACACGTGAAGATCGATACGCCAGCGCCATTCTACAACGATCTACACCGACCTTTACATTTCCAAAACTTTGCTGAATTGGAGGATATCTGGGTCGACAACGAAGACAAGCTTGCGTAATGATATCAAGGGGTTGAAAAAATAGTAAAGGAGCAGAATGGCTTGGGCAGATTAAAATGGGGAGGATGAACTTATCAGCGTGCAACTATATTCAATTTGGGATGGGCAGTGGGCGTTTGATGCGAGTGCGCATTGTAACAATGTATTTTTTTGTAGATGAATAATATGGTAGCAAAATGCACAAATGAGATAAACTCAGGTATCCTCTATGTCTCTATGTGTGAAAATGTTCACTTTGGTCTGAATGGCTCACTTGACTCGGTGGGACGAATTGATTCGAATAACTGAATTGGCCCGAGTGCCCGTCTCACTTGACAGAAATATCCAGTTTGAGTCAACAACCCAAACCTGATGTGAATGATTGAATTGGACCAAGTATTCGAAGTGACCTCGACACTCAACGCCCAATGATCAATCCATCTTCATCCGAATAATGGAAAACCAAACTCCCGCTTCTTAGCAATCATTTACTACTTACTGATCTGATACAGCCGAATCAATCCTCGAGTCACATGCTTGCTTCAACAATACGACACCAATTCTTCAACATTAGTCTCGTTATTGCTTCATGAACCAACGTTCAAGAATCACGGAGCGACCTCTCAACTTCAGGATTCAGCCCCGCTCCTCCCGCGCCCCCTCCCCTTCCCCCCCCCCCGTGTTACACAAAGACGCTCGTTCGACGTTCGCCTCCTCTTGTGTGCTGCGCCTTTGTCACATGTATGATCGACGGTGGGTACGAGGCTTCACTACATCATCAATGCATGTCTTATTTATAGAACGGAGGGAGGGAGTATCAATGCCATATGCGATGATGCGATGGGAAATGTAAAACTTGGCAAGGAAGTGCTCGATGCAACTGGTAGGTGCATGCACGTACTTGGTTTATTATGGCATGAATCGACACACTGGAAAGATGATACCGGCGGGGTCTCGTGAATGAGAATGAATAATACCCTTACCATGAGCTGATTCTTGGTTTATTTTATGTTATTTTGTTTTGTTTTGTTTGGTTTTGTTTTGTTTGGTTTTGTTTGGTTTTGTTTGGTTTGGTTTTATCTTGTTTTGCTTTATTTTACTTTACTTTTCTGCTCGACTTACGGCTTATCTTATATATTGATGACGGCGGTGACCCACGCGATGATACCTCAGGCTTGGTTGGTTGGTGGGTTGGGTTGCAGTTTTGGGCTGGTGGGCGGGAGTTGCGAGGCGTAGGGCTTGGGCTTGGGCCACTGGTGCTGGTTTGGGTCCTGCAGGTTGAAGGTACGGGTTTCTTATCAGATTCTCTTATTGCATCTGCCGTTATGCACGCCCGCGGTTGGCCTACCCGCCCGTACCATTGTTTGTCGTTTTTTGGTACCGGTATTGTCATTGTACAGATGGGTGGATGGCGAGGTGGTAACTTTAATTGCTGGGTTGGTAGTTGGTAGTTGGTAGTTGGTAGTTGGTAGTTGGTAGTTTGTAGCTGGTAGCTGGTAGTTGGTGTAGTTGTTATTGTGTTCAATCATGTAGAGATGATATGGGACATTATCTATCTCCCTAGTCTAGCTGGTCCGTACTTATTACTTACACTTGATTACAAAGATGTATACAATGTGTAAAAGGGAAGGTTTGGAAGGTTTGGAAGGTTTGGAATTGAAGAAAGGAATAAAGAGAGAAGTTCAAAGGGGCCCCGAGTTCATCATGATTCCTAGTTTCTAAGCCAATGATTCAATGATTCAATATTGTATGTATGTATGTACACACACACACACACACACACATATATATATATATATGAGCGTGTGTGTGTGTGTATGTGTGCTTCTGTATGTATGTAGTGTAGTGTAGTGTAGTGTAGTTAAGTAGATAGTAGTCAATTATATAAGGTTAATCATGTTTCCTCGCTTTCCTCCGAGAGTATAAATTAATCTTTCTAGACAGGCAGACTTGTTGGATACTGTAGTATTATGTTCTAAGAATTAAACCTTTCTCGTTTTCTCGATTTCTCTCTTTCTCTCCTTTTTTCCCTCTCGCATCTCATCTCATCTTCATCTTCATCTTCATCTTCATCTTCATCTTCATCTTCATCTCATCTCATCTCATCTCATCTCATCTCATCTCATCTCATCTCATCTCATCTCATAACATAACATAACATTACATGACAAGACATAACATGACATAACATCCATCTAGATTACTTATCTCATCTCAATTATTGAGCATTCAATATTGTATTAGTACTGCACTGTACTATATCATATTGTTCTGTGCCTACGACCTAGCTACCTTGGTATATTATTTCCCTTTTTGTGTCGTTCCGTTTGTTCCAATTGATCCCTTCCCTTCAATCTGTGGATGGAGAACCTTATATAGAAGCATGCAGCAATAATAGGCCAAGATGCGACAATCGACATAGAAAACCTTGTCCACCCTGACAACCCGATCAGCCTTGGCACGTTGAATAGATACACACTCCGTACACACACGCTTTCAATTGGCATCGTCTTCTTTAAGAAAGGTCAATATTCAGCTTGGTCAATATTGGTCATGTTGGTCATGCTGGTCACATTGGCAATTTTCCCTTGCTCTGATCATTAATGCTTATTTGGTTTTGTAATAGAAAAGTTGAGGCCGGTTGGTCATGTCATTCGGATTATATTGCTTTTGGGAAGAGTTACAGAAACATCCTGGTTATCAAGATCAATGCCTTGAGACGAACGTTGAGAAAGCTAAGGGGAGTTCGGCAAGTAAGACTTGTGATAATCAAAGAGCATTAATGGTCAATATTGAGAATAATCTTATCGATTTCACCAATTTCAGGAATCCGAAATCTAAATACGATGTTGGTATGTATTGGTATTGGGGGATTGGGGGATTGGGGGATTGGGGGATTGGGGGATTGGGGGACTGGGGGATTGAGGTATTGAGGTATTGAGGTATTGAGGTATTGGTACTACCTATTCACATCATACATTCGTTTATGATTTTCCCCTTTCTTTTTTCATTCCAAATGCAAGCAGGATTGAAGTCCTTTTACTACTTCTACTGCTTCTTCTTATTACTACTACTAGTTCTTACTTTTACTACTATTATTACTACTACTATTATTATTACTACTATTATTATTACTATTACTATTACTATTATTATTACTACTATTACTACTATTATTACTAGTATTATTACTACTACTTACTTTTACTACTATTATTACTACTACTACTATTACTACTACTATTACTATTACTATTACTATTACTACGACGTATACTTACTACAAAATCCAGGGTTCATTTGTACAATTCACATCACACATCACTTCAATCATATGAAATCTATCACACAACATCAATCTTGGGATCAAATATATAAAATCTGCCAAGATGGATCTGGATCATCAAAGAATGGTTCTTTAATAAGAAACTTCTGTCGTTCTTCTTCAGCCTTCTTCGCCAGGATTGAAAGAGCAGGCCAGAGGATTAATGTCCATAGGGCAAGACAAGACAAACTCATTTCATCGTTCATCCAAGGATCTAATTCTGTTCTCCGTATTGCTACATTGTATTTGCTGATTTCTTACCCTTTAAGTTTTCAATCTCCGTTGTATTGTCACTGGTACATGCCCTCTCATTTTACTCGTCATTTTAGTTCTTATGGCTTTTTCATGGGGATTAATTGATCAATCGGAAAATCTTCAACGACTTAAGTAAGTACGTATGTACGTTTGGACAGGGAAAAAAGTAGTACAGCAGTAAAAGAAAAAGAAGAATTCCCAGCAGTCACTCTCGGAGATTTTATATTTATAGCCCTTGGATTTGCGTGGATGATGATGGTGGTGGTGGTGGTGGTGGTGATGATGATGATGATGACGATGGCGATGAATGAATGAACGATATTGTATTGTATGGTATGGTATGGTATGGCATGGGTATGGATGTAAAGTGTTACCCTCGAGTATCACAACGAATATGCAATTAAGGAATGGGGAGTTGGGAGTTGGGAATTGGGAATTGGGAATTGGGAATTGGGAATCACCCATCCTCGTCGCCTACACATGGGTTATTGATCAGCCAGTATCCGCCTCTCTCTACCACACCCTTTCGGCAGAGGATCTATTGAGCCTGGAATATCTATCTACCTGGTCAAAGAGCAAAATGGGTTAACCAACGCATTATTTTGCCATTTAATTCATCTCCGTTCGTCAATCATCACCATCCTATCACCGATACTGATTTTATTTGACTACTATTTATAATCATATAATCCCTGAGCATTAAAACAAAATTTGTTGTTATTCATGCTTCAAACCTAGAAAGAGGTCGCAGCGTCGTGGAATATGGCCTTACTTCTTCTCCACACATCAATAGGGAGGAGGAATTTTAAAGAGTAAAGTTCATCCAGGACCTACTAATTAAGATGGATGGCTAAGTCAAGTGGGCCTAAATCCCTGCTTCCGGGTTTTCTCATTCTCGCCACAACCCATTTCTTGTTTCAAAAGCTTCTATCCTTCTTCCATAGCTATGCCCTGAGGGTCCCAGACTCTTCTCATGGTTATCAACATCAACTCTTCTTGGTCAATCTACTCATCACCCCCTCCCTTGCATGTCAAGCTTCTTTTGATAACTATGCTTTGACCGTTACAGGTATCGGCTCGGGATCTTCTCGTCTTGGAACCCTAATTGGGAAGTCAGGCATAACCAGAATTCTATCTTCCCGGCAGAGAACGTTGTCAAAGGGTTTCTGCCAACATGCATCATTGGCATTGCGCAACACGGAAGCTGTCTCGTTCGATGTGAATTGCTGGGGCGCTTTGCTCATTTAATTACTGCCCTACACCATTGATGTCTATGCAAGCTTAAACCTAAAGATCAGACGACAGATAAATGCAGATGTACCCCCCTCCTTAATACTTCTCTTTTCTACTACCATATCATCATACAACTATCCTAATCTACAGCGGTTCATCCACACGAGAAGTTGCCAAAGAAAGTTTGGAACCCATTTTGTTTTGAGGTTAAGCGCATATTACCAAGGTATGCGTTATTCGGCTCTCTCACCTATATAACGGCATTATATAGATAAATTTTTCGAAACGCGCACAGTCGCATCTGCTTTGTAAACAACAGGCGACAAGACCACAACAAGCGTTCTGGAAGCATAACGCGCTGCGGCAATACTTCAACACCTTTTAGAATTACCCCCAGCGACCTGCGAGAGCAGTTCGCTGCGGAGGAATCCATGCATGTCTGGCTATTCACGCCACAATCCAGGGCACGATCCTTATATCGATTATGCTGCTCAACCCGAAGAACATCCAGAGCGCGTTTACGGGTCGCATCACCCAGAGCTCCAGCAAGTTGGAGCACCAAGTCTTGAATCCCTTCAGCTTGGGGCGCATCATCAACAGCAACAACAACAACAACAACAACAACAACAGCACCACCAGGTGTTACTAGATCCACACGGTATGGCCCACCACCAATCCCCTCAGTATGGTGGTGGGCAACAGATGAGAGGGTATATGGGCGCGCAAATGCAGCATTCATCTAGTGCAGGAAAAAGACCGAGAACTCATGACGAATTGGAGATGGGGATGAGAGGGGTATCGGGGGCTCAAGTGCATGGGGAGATGCAAGGCATGCCTTCACAGATGTCTCAGCAAACGATGGGTGGTTATGGTGGTGGACCTCAAGCTTTTCACAGTCACGCATTGCCTAATCAAGGTTCTCGAGGCTCGAAGGTTCCTCGTCTTGGTGAAGCACCAGAATCAAGTATGATGTCGCAAGGTGCACCTAGTGTTGTTGGTACTGCCGGAATGCCGCTTCCCGCTGCAAGACCGCGAGGTCCCAAGTTAAAATTTACCCCGGAGGACGATCAGCTATTGGTGGACTTGAAGGAGAATAAGTCTTTGACTTGGAAGCAAATTGCAGATTTCTTCCCAGGGCGTTCTTCGGGAACGTTACAGGTTCGCTATTGCACAAAGTTGAAGGCTAAGACAACGCAATGGACCGACGAAACGGTAAGAAATTTATGGGTCCCATTCTTTCGAGTAACGAATAACTGACCAAGATTTTCAGGTTCAAAAACTTCGAACTGCGGTCCACGATTACGAGCAAGAAAAGTGGCGCATTGTTGCACAAAAAGTCGGAACAGGATTCACATCTACGGCTTGCAAAGATAAATGGACTGAATTGGTGAGTTTCCTAACGGTAAAAATCAAAAGCAAAAGTCGTCAGTTGGGTTGGGCCGGGTTGGCATTATATCAATGCACACGCTACAGCTTCATTGATTCCTTTTTTCAGTGACACGCACAGACAAGACTAACATTTATCCCACAAACCAGATGCATCCCGATGATTCCGAGCTACAATCACCAGAATCGGAAGACTTACCTGAAGATACGGAATACTAGCTTCCCTCACATAGACCAACCTTGAGCACCTTTTCTTTTACCTTGGATACCTCTCAGCCCGAGCACAGATAAGATGCATGGACAATACTTTCAACCACACAATTACCAACTCAATTCAGACATACAGATCGTATTATATATATTCATTTGTCCCATCGGCCGCACATATACGCATACCTACCCATATGCGCACAAGCACTTTATGACAAATACGCACGAAAGAGAACACACTCAACAAACAAAACTAATAATGGATAGCGGCGGCTGGATCGTCTTTGTCTTTTTTCTTTTACTTATTCATTGCTTATTTCTGGAATTTGGGTCTATAACTACAATTCTCCAGAAAGCTTTTCATAAATTTCTTGGGCGAATGGGAAGGGAGGGGGCAGAGGGAAAGGGGGGGAAGTGAGATGTTTGGAATAGGGGGTGAGAAATTTCAAATCGAAATACAAAAAAGATAAAAAAAAACTTATGGAGGAAGGAGGGTGTAATTGGGATAAGCGTGATGATAGAGTGTTGTATTGGGTGTGTTGAGGGTTAGGAGGAGCCAGAACTTCATATCTTCTCAATGGTTGCCGACTGTGTTTCACGCAACACAGTTGTCGGTGTTTTACTTACTTCATATACCCCTTATTTTGATATGATGATGATGGATTGGCTTGGATTGGATATTGGATTTTGGATTTTGGACTGTATTTGAATTAGGATTTGGCTTTGAGATTTGAATTTGAGATTTGAATTTGAGCTTTGGATTTGAGACTTTGAATATACACGTTTTTAGTATTCGACCCGCAGTACCATTTTTTCTTTAGTCTTCTTTTTTTTTTTTTTTCTTTCTTTTCTTTCTTCTAATTTTGCTTTTATATATGCATCTTGGATAGAATTGTGTTTGTTGTGCTTATTGTTGTTGTTATTGTTATGTTTCAATGTTTTAATACCTATTGATTGAGTACTTTGTCGTATATATATATGTCTTTTTTTTTCCCCCTTACTTTGTTCATTTGGTTGGTAGGTGCGTAGGTAGGTGACTATATGTCTGCCCCCCCTTACTTTGTGATACAGAAGGGGTTTCATCGAAAAATTTGGGTCGTGTAGGTTGTAGGTTGTAGGATGTATGTAGTCAGTCTGGATTCACGCCAAGAACCAAAAAATCCCCCCCCTCCCCCCAAATAAAGCTAAGAGATTGTTTCTCGTGTATTTCGGGGTTCTTGGGTTGGTGGGAGGAGGGAGGGAGTGATGGGTGAATGGATAGATGGATGGAAGAGTGTTTTTGGTGGGAGGAGTGAGTTTTGTGCTGCGTGCTGGGGGAATCGCTTGCTTGCTTGTGGATTTGTGCTTTGTGCTTTGTGCTTTGTGCTTGGCAATGGGTGGAGAAGTGGTGAAGTGGTGTGCTGCGATTTGGATGGGGGTGTATAGGCTGTGTAGGCGAGTTGAAGGGAAGAGGGAGGCGGCTCACACGATTGTATGGGTGGTTGGGCGGTTTGGTGGGTTGTAATTTTGTGTTCTTGTGTTATTAGAGGTGATATGTGGTGTGCGACGGGTTTATAGGCGCCGTTGTGGGTATTAGCCAAGAGGGAATGTTAGAAAGGGGGGGGGGGGGGGGGAAGCATTGAAGCTGTGGCTGTTTTGTATTTTTCGGGCAAAGTGAAATTTCATCTTGGGGGTTTGGATTTCCGTTTGTTCTTGTCGTCCTTGGCAGTCTCGAAATTTGGTGTCTATCGAGATTGTGTCTTCTCATGCATCGACCCCGCGGATGTCTTTTTACTTATAAACTAATGAGATGCACACCTTTGCTTCAAGGTACCCCACCATCTGCCACGAACCCATAGTCCGCAATAACTATGCCGCGCCGCACACTCGATGAACTGGGGATGACATCTCATGGCCGAGAATTGACTTGGGTGAAGATCCTGCGCATGCACATTCTCCATCCCGCCAAATGGAACACAGTCGGTGCATAGCCGAACCATCCCTTAAATCTCTAGTTAACGATATATATCTCTGGGTCTGGGCGTTTGGCATATTGCGAGGGCATTATTTTATTACTTTGTTGCGCACATCTGCTTCAACCTGTGATGCCAGGGAGTACTCTCCGACTTGTCTCTTGGAGTATAGTTGAGGATACTTTGCCATCTGAAGCACCGGACACCATGCAAATCCCTTCAGCGCTCGCCCAGCGAGAGAGAACTCCAAGTGCTGTAGTGCGAAGCACGAAGTGAGAATCGGATCTATGATGTTCGTCTTTGTATGGAGGGAGATGTGCAGTTCAGGATTTCGGCTCAGATGCTGTAATGAATTGAAATGCAAATTTTGAGTCTTTACATTATTTTTTGGCTCAGGTTGATATCAGTGAAAGAATAAGAAAGTTACGCGATGACCATTGTCAATGGCGAGAACCTATGGTGATGGGAGACTTAAATTCAAATGACATAGATACAACCAAACATCGCATTATATACCCAATACAAAATACAACCAAATATTCCAATCTCCCAAAATACATCATCCTTCTTTATCCCAAATCTGAACTCCCAATACAATAACATACCATACTTCCAAAATAAACATCCCTTTTATATCACCAAACCAAACAACAACAAAACTCCAAACAAGCACCCTCTTTCATCCAACAATAATATCCAGGTGGCTCAGTAGTAACGTACCAAGTTTTCAAATCCCCTCAGACGGAACCGCTGCTTCGCACCGGAAGATAATGTTTGCTTGCAAAACCAGTTCGCCTGGTTCGGATTGGATCTTGTAGCGTTACATACCTAGGCATTGTTATGTGATGAGAAATGACTGATTGTCATCTCGGCATTTCCAACTAAAGAATCCAAACAAGCGGAAAGCCGATATCAAAACAGCTCGAGATCGATACATCTTTTAATATAAACCCCGTGAAGCGACGATGCGACCATAGATGCAGCCAAAGACCACTTGATTGCAATATCAGAGCTCAAACCATAATTAAAACTGTATTTGATAATCGTGTACCTACTTCCACAATTCTTCCATCTCCTCTTCACTCAACCTTCTAATGTGAACTTTACTCGCCATATCCGGGATGTTATTCCAGCCAAACGACCAATCCTTCAACCTATCTATTTCTTTCCAATCATAATTCATGAGAAATTCGATTAACATGATCTTTTCAATCGTAAG
This sequence comes from Monilinia polystroma, assembly GCA_002909645.1. Taxonomy (NCBI): domain Eukaryota; kingdom Fungi; phylum Ascomycota; class Leotiomycetes; order Helotiales; family Sclerotiniaceae; genus Monilinia; species Monilinia polystroma. The sequence goes on along the minus strand of PDUE01000398.1, from coordinate 31,356 downwards.
GGCTACGAATCTCCCGGGACATGAGTGACGACCTGTGATATTTGATTAGCATCTGTAGGAGTAAATAAAACAGTAAACCAAAGGAGCCAAACAGTCAAACGAACCATATCCAAAACTCATAAACCTCTCACTAGGATTCGAGGCCGCTATACTCTCATCCCTAGTTCTAAATCCCCTAAACACCTCCGGATCTTCATAGTGTTCACTATCCTGATGAATAGCCCAAGCCAGCTCCTCAACTCGTTCTCCATACGGAATGTGAATGATCTCCTCCCCATCCACGCTTTTACTAATAAAATCCAAACCCTCTCTTCTCGCCACCTTCCTACTACCAAGTGTATACCCCAACGGATGCAACCTCTGACTCTCCCTCATAAACGCATCCAAAGACTTCAACTCTCCCAAACTCTCCCTATTCCACACCCCTCCAAACCTCTTATAAGTATCTCTAATCTCCCTCCTCATGGGCTCCACAAAAATCTCTTTTCGATGCCCAATAACATCATAAAGCACATGCGCAAACGTAAGCGTCGTCGTATCCACCGTCGCAAAAAAGAACCTACAAACCCTATTCTCAACACCCCACTGTACCTCCGCCTCTCCCTTCCCCTCAAACCTTTTCTTCCCCCTCACATCCTCCACCAACATCGGCAAAACCACCCCCCTTTCATAATCCTTGGCACGAGTACCCCCGCTGATCAAATCCCGCACATCCTCCGCAACCATCTCCTCAATAACCTCCACCTGTCTCTTGGTCCCCATCCACGGCGCCACCCACTTATGACTCCACCTCGGCAATCTCCTCAAGAGCATCCCGGAAAAGAAAACGCCCCGCGCAAACGTCGCGACATTATCAACCCAAACCTTATCCGATGAATATTTCTCCCCACACAGAACTCGACTCACGATCTTCGCAAGCGAAACATTGACATGTTGATATAAACATGTATGAGTCCAACCCTCATTATCCTTCTCCTTTCCAATTTCCGGAGCGAAGTTCTGCTCAAAAGCAATCGATGTTTCCGAAAGGAGGAGCGGGATAAGCTCGGGGATAGTGCGAGTAAGTTTGGAAATTACAAAGGGAACCATGTCTTCGCTTTCGTGGGAGATGAAGGGGCGTAAGAGGAGGAACTACATTTTCTCCATATTAGTTGGCCGTTCAAACTATAGGGATTTTCTACTCAAGTCCTTGCCTCGAATAAGGTCGGGTCGCTGCAAAAATGTGAGGATATAGAACATACATCTTCGTTCGCCTCATACGGATCCAAATCCTCAGTACCCATCTTCCCCGCCTGTGCAAAAACCGATGTGGGTAATGCCCACTGAGAGCCCAATGGCCCCTTCATTCGAAAGGCCTTGCCATTTTTCGAATACTATTTTCATATATAAATTAGCTATCATAATATCTGTACACCTTCACCTATCATTTGATCCGTGAAACTATTTTCACACCTTTCTAAGTCATTTACAAAAGAAACAGAGCAATACTTTCTGATAAGCATTAATCAATAAATCCTTCCCTGTCATCCCCCTCCACATCAAATTCTCCCACCAAGAATTGCCCACCAGGGGAGCATAAGAATTCAACCTCCGTGAACGCAGATATGATTTTAGGTGCGACGACAGCACCAAAGCAATAAACACAATAATCACCGACGAGTACATATAAAAAGATTGCATTTTGGAAACACTTGTGTAAAAGAATATCTTGAGATACTTTTTAAATCTCAAGACGAACAGAATTTAATAAATCAAGAGCGAAAAGAAAAGAAGGGAAAAAGAAAACGCCAACTGACAATCTATGTATGTACTTACGTAGATCCAAGTATCCCGCACCAAATTCCACCGTAACGATTCTTCCGGGTATCCGTGTATTCACGGTGATTTCCACAAACAAGACGGAATTGTTGGTACATGGGTCTAGAGTTGTAACAGCCAGGCAGTATCACATCGCTTAGAGATACAGTACGGAAATGTTCAAGCTTGAAAATGACACCACACCACTCCGAAAAATGCACATTTTATATGGAGATAGTAAGGTCCGATTCATTCAGGTATAAGCTTTTATGACCTTAATAGGCAAAGTTTGCAGGAAAAAAAAAAGAATCGTCTTGACCCGTATATACCGGGGTTTTATTCCCTTCTCCACAAGAAAGTGTACAAGCGATATATATGATATGCCCCTTGATATAAAATACCCGAGAACGCCATTTGCAGTTTAAGGCCGCGAACCAATCCATTGGTACAGCCGTACAGTACACCAATATCCCACCCTCATTCCAACATTCGCCAAAGTCCTTGTCTTTCATATATGAATCCACCTCTTGAGTAAGAATCTAAAAACCCTTAAAGCAGTCATCCCATTTTGCCGCAAGTTCATCTGTGTATGGTTCTCTTCCCTCTTTTTCATCTGGATATAAATCGAAATTTTGAGCATCGCCTGGATATCTTAGAGGCGGTATAATGGGACCACGATACTTCCTGTAATACACGTCTTCCCATATCACCCCTCGAAAAAACGGGTGTTCCTTAACTCGTGCAGCGCCACCAGATATGTTTCCGAGGCGACGTGATCGATCCACCGTGCAAAATTGGCGAATAATATCTTTTGCTGCAGATGACATTACAGGTGGCTCTTGTGGGAACGAAATTGGCTTTGTAACGATCCTGTGAAGACTTTTGTGTTAGATAATGGGGAGAAGATGATAAGATACATACTGCTTGTAAATCTCTATTGGGTTGGAATGCCAAAATGGTGGATATCCCGTCAAGAATTCGTAAATCAATATACCCAAAGCCCACCAATCAACAGCTGTCGTATGGCCTTTTGACTGAATAACCTCTGGCGCGAGATACTCTGGCGTACCACACAAGGTATATGTTTCCCCTTCATCAATGTTAACAAACGACCAAAACAACCCTCGAATTTGCGCAGCTTACTATTACCCAAACGTTTTGCAAATCCAAAATCAACCAATTTAATATGTCCCTCAGCATCCAATAACAGGTTCTCGGGTTTCATATCTCTATACGCAACTCCTTCTCGCTCATGTAAAAATTCAAGGATCAGAACTATTTCGGCGGCATAAAATCGTGCTGTGTTTTCGTCGAATCGTTTGGCCTTTCGAAGATAAGAGAATACTTCACCTCCAGGGCAGTAGTCAAGCTTAGTTAAGACGAAAGTCAGTCCAAAATCTTAAATGAAACTCCCAAGTATCCAAACTTGTTACGGGAAATGAGAAAATCTTGAGGGGGGAAAACTCAATAAACTTACCAGCATATACAATGAATCGTGATCAGAGAAAGAAGTAATTAATGTAGTAATGAAAGGATGCCCAGCAACATCTGCAAGAACCGAGCGCTCATGGTTAACATGATCGACCTGTTTAAGTTTAATGACTACATATTGTCAGTTGTTAAGACTGCTTCTAGTTCCATATCTCGAATCTTACCCTCGACTTTCCGCAAGACTTTCAGCGCGAAAACCTTATCGCGATCCTCTTCCGCGGGGTTCGCAAGACGTACAAGCCAGCTACACGGTATAAAATCAGAAATATTCTAGCGAGATATCATAGGGGTGAATATCGTACACGCGAGCGAATGTACCTATTCAATCAATTTTAATTAGCATACATTACATGCACACTCCGTCATGAAGCTACACAGCACGGCGCATATTATGGTTGAAGTCTCACCGGTACCGAGGGTTCTAATCAAATCAAAGTCGCGCGCAGTCAAACCACTCAAAGTTCCTCCCAATTCTTTATTCCTCGAATTTTGCGGTATTTCTTCAGATGGCAGCTTATGTTGCTCTTGACTGAAGTGAGCCACGAATTGTCTTTCTTCGGCCGCGGCCGTGGTGGTCTCAGCCATGGTGATTGTAAAGTTGAGCGGAGAATATCGATGCGCCTTTATTAAAAACTTCGAGGGCTTACTGGCTTACTGGAAGCAAAAGACTGCAGTAGCCATGCGGTTATCGCGAAACGTAGAGACTCGTTTTCGAGGGACGGTGGGGCCAGTCTTCAAATTAAGCTCCTGCTATGAAATATACCTGATACTTCGGATTATGCGACGACTTGGGACAGAGCTTTGCGAATTGATATGATACAGTGATTGAAGTAGGAGTAGGAGTAGGATGAGGTACCGGCGCTGTCTTTATCTGTATGTTTGTAATTGAATGGTTAATTCCGCATCCAGTCAATTGATCTTATGAAGCAATACTTCAGGGACAATAGGTATCGATATGTCGTGAAATTTGAACTTGAGGAACGTGAGGAACGTGAGGAACGTGAGGAACGTGAGGATTTTGGGGAACTTGAGGAATGTAGAGCAGTTGGTTGTCTTGTGTTAGTTAGCTCTGTCGATACTACGTACAATACTATACTGGTAGAATACACTTTCGTATAGTGGGGGTTTTTGGGTTTTGGTCGGTTGAATCATGACGTTTTTTGATTCGGCTTCGCTGCCAGTTTTCATCCGATAAAAGCCTAGATTTGCCGTGAACTGCTTCGAAAATCATGATCATGAAAAGCTTTATATCTTGGAGGCAAATCATTGGTAATGATTCTGTGTAGGCATATTCAATCCCCAAAAAAGATGAAGCTATTCCCATCAAAACCTTGATCGCATCATTTCCTTTCTTTCTTCCAAGTAACCCAGAAATCATTTATTTGGTCTGGCAAAAAGAAAATTCCTCTAAAGTGATGTTTCAAAGAAATATCCTCGATCGTTGGACCCTTGACAAAAGATTCGTCATACACGTGATCAATCAATCAGTCAATCAATCAATACATTGATCATTCTAAATTTCTCACCTATAGCTACCGTCCAAATCTAGAGCGTGGGAATCGGAGGTGTCCCCCCGTCCTGCCCAGTTGACCGAAACATCTAGATGCGATGTGATCCCGCGATCTTGGGCAAACAGTCTCATTATGAATGGCAGGATGCTTTTCACATTACATCAATTCCGGGTGATCTTACTGGGCGAGAATGCGAGCATGCAAGAGGGCGGGCCGAGACCTCAAAAAATTGGAGAGGGGTGGTGGATGAAGAAAGCATGAAAGTGGGATTTGGCCATGGTTACATGCTAATTGTGGTAGTGGCCTGCATGAAAAGCGTTTCACTCCTCTGTTGTGTTTCTTAAGACAAGCATGACGAGCATTAACTTGATACACTCTCCGGTATCACAGACGCAATCGTCTAATCGTGTACCCGAATACCTGATGATTGCCGAGTCTGCCGCCCGCAGGTGATTTTTTGGGGGGAATTCTAAGGACATTCAAGCATGGGTAAGTAAGATATTCGAAAGGGGATTTTCTGGCAATTGATGCCGTTAATGCTGGGTGGTGAGACCTTATGTATGTTGAAATAAACACCAAATCCAACATGATACATATTGGGGCCGCAGCGGCCCCGCCCATAAGGCCGTTGAAGCGGGGCTTCCGAGAGGAAGACGCATTCCTTTCGTGGTACAACTTTCGGGACAAATTTCCTTAATGATATTATCCAGAAAAGATATTCTCGCACCACCATTAGAACAAGGCTGGATTGAGCCGTAATATTCAATGAGATTCGGAGGAAGCCGGTAACGGCTACTTATCTAGTAATCCTACAGCGCCAAAAGGATGAGTTTATGAGACATTATGTTTTCTTGTTGAATAAGAGGGTTGTCACAGAGTAAGGGGAGGGACTCGGCAATGTAACCGCAAGGTACACCATTTTAAATTGACGACAAGATCAGACGAAAACGGGTATCTGGAAGGCAATAGTAATTCTGATATGCAGATCGGATTCATACAATTGCAGTGCATACAAAGATAAAGTTGAAGAGACAAAAATAGTTACCGCACGATCTGAAGCTTGAAATGGGAATTGGCATGCAGAGAGGATGGGAAACGTCCGGGAGTACAATGCTACTAGATACACACTTCAAGTATACCCATCCCATTATGATATCATATAAACATCAGCAGAATATGGATCAATTGCCCTCGAAGATACTATTGGAAGAGGTATTTTAGAGCCGCACCACGTGCATTAGCTGGCCGAGTACAAAATCCCCACTTTCACAAAATCCCCGTACCAACACCCTGCTGCAATATCAAAAAGTTTTGATAAAAGAAGAACCCTTCACTTCCAGATTATCTCACCGTGGGTGGAAGGCTTCAAAGTTAAGCACACTCAGATCGCTTATATTTCGTAATTTGCCTTTGGACAGCCCGCCATTGCAAAGTGTATTTCTCACCATTCTCGGTGTATATAATCATACTAGTGAGACATTTTTAGAGCATCTATATGCCCACTATGTAGAATCATCAACCAATTAGTAATTGTCTATTTGTCAACGAAAGGGGACTTTATTAGTATTTGTGACCTGCCCTATCTTCTATCAAGGTTTCATCAACAAACGTAGTACATGCTGAGCTGACTGATACCTTGGCACTGCCGGCATTATAACGCCAACTTCAAGGTAACTATCACGAGCAGCACCAGGGGAAGCGTCCAGTTCACTACCCATTTCCTTTTAGCGGGGGGCAAATGATCTTGCTGAGTACCTAAGGCTGGGCTATACCTGTCACAGCGAATCGGGGTAGTGTGTGTTTGTATTACTTGTGATAAGACGCGAAGGGGGCAGTATTAAGCCTTGCTACCTGACTATTGGATCGAAGGCATGATATCTAGACTACCGTTGAACAAAAGAGGCATATGTAAGCATGAATTGAGCTTGTATTTATGGTCAGAGCTAATTTCCCATGAACGGATAGCCCCTCGAGCCGTTATGGGGCCCCGTTTAGGGATTTCTCAAAGATATGAAATTGTGGCAGTACTGAAATACAAAAAGGGATGAAAAAGTGCAATGCCTTAGCATATGAATCCTCGCCCTCCCCATAGATCCAAACGAGTTCAACGATGCAGACAAAGAAATTGAAGCCTAATATGCGACGATTCTCATGTAATTCGGAGGTGATTCACAGATGAGACCCCATGCAACGCACAGCGCTATGCAGATAAAAAACATGAATCAATATGAAAATATCACGACAGATGAGTAAATATAAAGAAAAGAGTCAAGACACATGTAAGCGCTACCATTCCATCAAACAACAATTTCTCACTAGCCGGTCTTCTCCTAGGGATTTCCACAAACTCTATTGATCAGAGATACAGAGATGTATTGCCTGCATTTACATTAGCCTCAATTGTATTCCCCAACTGCCACAGCGGTTTGCATCGACACTCACTCTAGAGGTCAGCGCGAATTTTCATCCACTCAGTGGTACAATTCACACATCTTGGATATCTGCAGGACGTGCAGTGTGCATTTAAAATAGTTGTCAAAGGTCCATCGCCACATTTACAGCAATACCAAACCTCGTGATATTTGTATTGTGGTTTGCTGGTGGGTTGCCCGCCACGTTTCTCGTCATGGTTGTGTTTGCCGTGGCTCGAGTGTTTGTGGTGAGAGTTTCCATGACTATGTCCATGACTATGTCCATGACTAGACTCGTGCTTAGCCTGTAATAACGGTGATATGCGTTTCCGACCATGATATGATGCAGTTTTCGGTGGTGGCTGGGAGGCAGATTGGGAACTCATTTCAACTGCTCAACTTGATAAAACTGCTCAATGAAATATCGTAGGTGGCAATATAGTTGAAGAAGTGATTGAGAGCTTGAGTAGTGGTGATTACTGTTTAAATGAGAGGTCTTGGGGCTTCTTTATATTCCCAAATAATTCCGAAGACCTCTTGAAATTCAATGTCCCTACAGTAAATTTGACGACAAGCCACCGCCCTTCCAAGGCCCAGAAAAGGACCCTCTTCTCTCGCTGTGAGATGTATTTTCTCGGGGCGGTTCAGGCACGATGGATCGCAAGTGGAATACTCTTAGTTCACCGGAAACATAGATTGATGCCTATTCCGCCCTTCAAAGTAGTGCGACTGGGGTGGCTATGACTATTGGAAAAAACAATGAAGTTCATAACAGACAGTTCCATTGGGCTTGCGTTGCTCAACAATGTGGCGGAGCAAGATTTGAATCTTGAGATCGGTCAGTTTTCAGTAATTCAAACGGAATTGCCTAGACCTCGCCCTTTTGAATTGGTGATCCTGAAGAGAGAGACATCAGAAGGCGGTCAGCCAGAACTAATGCTATCAAGGTGAAAATATTCGCATCACATCGTGAGTTTTAGTACAAAACTAGAAAGAGACGTAGATTTAGGCTTTATTCAAGGTGTATCAAATAAAGAATGTGCAGCAAGAAAAGATATAGGAATACGTGGAATTCGATATGAACTGCTATTCAGACTGAAATCCAACAAGTTGTCACTGATTTCATGAATAATAAGCACGGTGATGGGAATGATATTGCTTGTATGGAGAAATTTGAAAAGCAAAATATCTAATTTTTGCCCGAATCTATGATGTTCAATCTTAAAGGAAGGTCTTTATTGTACAAGAATACACAAGTTGTAAAACCTTTAACCCCATTCTTATGCAAAAATCCCATGAATTTTGTGACATGTGAAAATATGCAGCCAACAAACTAAAACACTATGAACTATAAGCACAAAAATCCCAGTGGGGATCTGCTTCAATTGTCTCCAATGTATTTTATCCGGTATCGAACTCAATTTCCAGGTGCGCCTGATGTGACTGTGGGCGAAAAAAATCGAGATGATCGAGAGACTTTGTGGACTACATGAAAAGTTAGATTGAGAAGATCCTAAGCAGATTTCAACATACTCAGCCGTGATGGTGAGATCTTGTTTTGGCCCATTGCAAATGGCATTCATCGCACCGTAAATGCGCACAATTTGGGCAGTTTATAATTCGTGTAGTCATTCCTGAGGACACATAATTACCGTGGATGTCACGGCACCAACAACAAGACCAAATCCAAACGCCTGCATTTGGAGCTGATGTAGAAGGCATTTCAAAGACAAATCTTTGCTTGATTCGAGAGAGATTCAATAGTCTGGGAAGGTAAAATGGGAGGATGACTGCTTTATCTTCGACTGCGAGATGGAGTACTTTTGCTGAAAGAGATGAGGATTTGTTTTGGGGTGAAATCCAGGACTTGGAAAGGTATGATGTGGTTCTTGTATGAAAGATGTGGATTTTACGATATTTAAGAAAAAGCACAAGATAGACAGGCAGAACAACGTCTTATGTAGAGCGAAATCTTCACCCGAAGAAGGCCTCACCAAAGTTCTCGGTGTACTGAACAGTTGAAATCACGCCCAAGATAAGAGGGCTTAGCACTTTAACCCCCAACCGTCATTTCGAAGAGAATGACTACCTTTGTGATCCGCATTGAGCTGTCAAGAGACGAGATACTTTCTACAAGTTACTCATACGCTCGTAAATCATCTAATAACACGCCATAAAGATCTTCCCCTAATAGAAATGAGCCTTTTCGGGAATGCTGCAAGAAGAGGAATTCAATGCATCCAATAAAGGAGTGCCTCTGCTTTTCCGACGCTCTCGGTGAGTCTTCGACTCTTAGTGCACGGTTACCTAGACATATCGAAGGCTCTGATACGCTTGATTCCATACTAAGGGCCCCGGTTGAATTAAAACAAGAAAAATAAATAATGAAAAGCGGTCACTACTCAAGTGAGCTTTCAATTTCTGTCCATAAATTCAAAGTCGAAATAACTTTAGGCAAAAAAGACTTTGTGGAATCAACAAATGCAGCAGGGGTTTTGTACCTGCATTAGCTTCTCAATCTACAAGAGGCCCGTTTAGGTGAGAAAAAACAATGAGGCTCAAAGTGGGTCTTCTCGGGCGGCGCACTATATCATTGAATGCTTAACAGGGACTTTTCCTTAGGCATTTGAATTGCAAGCCTGGTGAATAGTGATGTACAATTTAAGATGTAAAATACCAGATAACAAAATCTTTAGAAAAGATTACGGATCAGGCAACTGGAATCTCAAAATGCTGAATTGAATCGAGAAGAAGACCAAAGACTTAGACCGGGTCCAAGGTGAGGTTGTAAATCGATGAAGGGGTGTCAATTTGCTCGCGAAGATGAAACTAGTAAATTGAGGTTCTGTTAATCGTTGGTCGAGGCAAAAACCCTGAAATGATATTGAGTTAACGCGGCTTTACGCCAAGTCTTATTGCCAGAAAAAACACTCTCCAGTTGAACCATTAATAAATGACCATGAACACGTTGATTTTGCAGCTAAACTAACTGAGCAGCGATTCTAATATTATCGTGACCTAGGAAGACTCTTGATCCGAATGACGGACGGTAAGCGAGGCTCAGAGTCAAATGAGCTGAACTTTGATAAGATCTTGGATAGGGCTGTAGGATATTGTGTTGATGATCGAATTGTAGGAGCAATGAAGCGATCTGTTTCTCTCCTCAATTTTGCTCCTATAAAGTCCTCTCGTCCCCTTCAGGCAAGGCACACCCTGAATAGCGATATAACCGACACAGACATTGAGAAATCATCGATTAACGAGAAAAATGGTATAGTCAAAAAGATTCATTAAAATGACTCTGATTTGCGCTCGACCCCGATGGGACTTGGGTTGGGATAATTCATTCCTAGGAACCACAACGGAGAATAATAAAATCCATGTCGGTTGAACCGTTTGTCATTCTCTTAGGAGTAGATCATCAAAGGAAACCGGATCGAGTGTCCTCGGTAGATACTATAGGTAGTTAGTGGAGACATAGATGGATCTACAAACAAATAGCAGAATTGGTTACAAATCGTGCTCTACATCTGATAGCACAAATAATAGTCAGAGGAGAATATAGGTTTCCAAATAAGATTTAGAGATTGTAGAGTTGTATTGTAAAATGAACAAACTCGTTGAAGTATCGAGGGAACGAGGGCAGCACACTCTCTTAAGTAACCTTATGTGATGGGATGTAGTCTCGAAACTTGTTACTCACCTCAACTGAGACACAAATCGATAATAGTGTAGACAGAGAGCCTCACCTAATTCATGACATCCTCTCGTTGATCCAACTATCCCGTTTTACCTCAAGGCATCTTCAAATATCAAGAGCTGAAGATCTTCTTGTGACGAAGATTATATATAGTGATCGTTAATCGTTTGCGGCTCAGTTTTATTGTGTAGCCCTATCGGTCTACAATATGTTATCGTACCCTCCTAGTATGGGCTATCCATGTTGATATGGCTCTTATACTGGATAAAAGTCGGGGAATTGAATGTAAATGAAAGGTCGTAGCCCTAATCAAGTTTCTCGCGTCCAGGAGAGTTCATGGATACAGGCGAAGATCCAGAGGTAGAACTGGGTTCGAGGACGGTGTATACTCGGATGAATCAATAACATAGAATGTAACATTTTGCCGCCAACCTGCGGTGAATTTTGTCAGATAACTGCGAATGCACTCATATGAAAAGCAGATGGGCAACTATGATTCTGGAATAGACGAATATTGCTTCTCTCGCCAAAGAGAAAGGTCGAGACGTGTCGACGTCGGGAAATTTTGTGGAGACTTCATAGACATTTATCAACGACGTTTTTTGACTCTGGGTACGAAAACAAGATGAGATTAGTCAATATAGCCCTGATCTATGAAAGTAGAACCAAACGGAGGATTAGGTTGAAGGAAAAACACTAGGCATATATAGTCGCGGGGAAATGGAGTAACCAATAGATACAACTTTCGATTCATCACGTGCTACCACGTGTAAATAAGGTTTAGTGGATCAATCTAATATCGTTAAACCTTGTTTCTAATCTAAGAACGCTAGCGTCAACCTCTCAGTGTCAGAACCAGAAACATCAATATCGTTTTGTAAATTGATATCCACAATAAGCAATAAATACATTGTCTACTCAAACTCTTCCTACCACCTCTCAGTATTTTGTACCTCATTGTGAAAGATATGTTTGTAAATCCTTCAACATCAATAAGAACTACGATATCGTCACCTTCAATAATATCCACCCTCAAATACTTGTTGTGATGAATCGTTGTTGCAAGCTCGACCATTGCTTCTCCTATTGGCATTCGTGCCAGCTACTGGATACTTAGTCATGTTACGCCGCGAAGTCGAACGCAATCAGCGTGCTGCGAACATATGGACTGCGCGTCTTATGCCTTTCGCACTTGCAGGTGTGGTCGGTTATGTCACATACGCATTTGTCGTCGTTCTTTGTGGTAAGGAACAGAAATTGCGAGTCAAATGTCATAAAACAGTCTGCTAACATGCCGTTATCCAGTGGACTACCTTCTGGTTGAACACAAAGATAAGAGGGCCGTGTTGCCTATCCTTATCATCTATTTTCTGTTGTTCATCTTTATGGCCTCGTCTTTTTTCAGAGTTGTGTACACGACGACCTTCGACCCTCCATATGCGCCACTTGGGGCTGGGGCAGCAAGAATTCAACGCCGAAAGAAACGAAGAGATGATGATATTGGCGGAGAAGAATATACTTCAGGAGATTTTGATGCATCTAAAGACGATCCGGACTCTCCCGGACTCGAATTATTCTACACGAAAGATGTCTTTGGTGTGGAAAAGGATGGGAAACCTAGATGGTGCTCTGAGTGCTGCATATGGAAATTAGATCGCCAACATCACTGTAGTGTCGTAGGACGATGTATCTACAAAATGGATCATTACTGCCCATGGTATTTTCATGTTCTCCCTTGTACCTTTGCAACTAACAAAGTATAGGGTAGGAGGACCTATTGGCGAGACTAATTTCAAGTTTTTTATCCAATTTGTTGGATACACGGCTTTGTTCTGTATAAATGTGCTCGTGGTAATGGCAATATACATTCGCCGACAACGTGGCACCCGGGTATGGTTGATTTCCATCTCTTCGTTCGCACCCTGAGGATCCTTGATCAATTTGTATTCAATGAGAGTTTTTTCGGCTGCGGGGCAGATCAAAATTAGGATTTTGGTGTAATTGAGACTGATTCTATTGAGCAGGGTGAATCTATCAACCATCATTTCATTGCCGTTCTCGCGTTGTAAGCCAGTCAGTCACCCCCGTGACATAGTTATTTACTAACAATAAGTCCCCAGAGCTGCATTTTTCGGCTTGTTCACTGGAACGATGTTCTTGACCTCAGTAAGACTGGCCATCAACAACCTGACGCAAGTCGAAGACATCAATAGAACTAGCAAGGTACATAGATTAGCAGTATTAAAGCCCTCGTCTCAAATATTAGCGGAAATACGTGTGTCGGCGGCGTCGACACAAACATATTCCGAAACATATTCCGAGATCACTTATCCCTTGGATATTCCACGCCCTCCAGATGGTACTCGGGTGAACCGCCCATACGCGAAAACTATCACACACCATCGTTTATCCGAACCTATGTCTCTCCAGGATGCAAGAAGGATGGCCGGCCTTGTAGATGTGCTTGTTGATGCAGAAACAGCTGAGCCATCCGACCATGATTCTCATCTCAGCGATCCGCACTCACAATTGACCCAAGTAGAGGTTACTGGAAGCTCGTCGTCCTCTTTTTCGCCTGAGCTCCAGCCACCGATAGAGAACTCCGAACGGCTGAATAGAGACCAAAAAGCCGTACGCACATTTGCAATACTTGAGACAATATCCCCTGGAGATAATCCTTGGGATCTCGGATCTGCGCTATTGAATTGGGAGACAGTTATGGGAGAACATCTCATTGACTGGCTTTTTCCAGTAAAGAGAAGCCCTTGTTGTAACCACGAAAATATGGAGAGCCATTTCTCTATTGGTCCGGCTGTGGACCGCATTCGAGCGTCGGTTGGCTTTATTTCACCTAGTGAAGTACGCCCTGGAGAACGTCATAAATGTAAACGGCCAAATCAACCTAAGGAGGCTCCAACGAATCAGCCCAGGCGACGTTTTAGTCCGAATGATGAAGAGATGGGACGGAAGACGAATGAAACAGAATTACGAGATCTCCACACTCGTAACTGATAACATAGATAATGTGTATTTGTATTCTCCCTGATAAACTTAGTAAAGGCCTTTCCGGCAGGCGGCGGGGTCCTGCTAGAAATTTAGCACCTTCATCATATGAAATAGCGTTCCATAGATCATAACGCCAGTATATAGAAGCACTACATATAATCATTAATATAATATAAAGTTAGAACACATTTGATCGTAAATTAAGTCCTTTCAAGCTCTTTCAAAATACCCACTGGTAGTGACTATTCTCAGTCCTTTGTATTGTCCATCTAGAAGATTACGCATGGTGATCAAAATTGTTTCATGAGTGCTAATCTCAGCCGATTTCTTGTTGCCAAGATGCTCTTGTTGAGTCTCCTCAATTTGCGAAAGGAAAGAGTCTTATTAGTCTCTTTACCTAAAACCCGTTGATTGGCATCGCAATAACTCCATTGATCAAGAATGTTAGGTACTTTAAAATCGCGACATTTTGGACGGAAAATGCCCTGCACGTGACTATATAACCTTATGGTCCAAGTCATATTTTGTCTGACGGCGCGTGCAAAATTTTGAAATCCTGACTCTGACCACAATACAACTTCGGTTCTATGCCAGGATAGTTTCAACACAGGTATCATTCCCAGCGGGCATGTTCTCATGGGAGAAGATACTCTTGGGGATAGAAAAGTTTGCAATGGCAGGTCACCATCCTTGGTTATCCAAGGATTCTTGATAGGGCGAATCAAGATATATATGTCAGCTCAGCTGTTGACATCTTGAAATCTAGTAGACAGATATTGGGGGAGAGCAGAAGGTTGCACGTACATCCAAAGTAGCTTGCCATCATGAGCATTCTATAATCACTATACGACAGTCAACCTCACACCTCGTCAAACGAGAGCAATAACGAGACTGAACCATACTTTTAACAGAGAATAGAGTTATCGAGTTCAGCTACCGCTGGCAATTGAACTCATTGAAGGGGGATGTCATTCAATTTACACTCTCAAGAGACAGGCGTCTGATAATTCGAACCTACGCTTCAAAATCTGAAAACGGGCATAAGGGCTTTCACCCAGTTATTGATCTTCGTGCTGCAGTGGCATTCACAGATTGATCATCGAGCAGATACTGCTCATTGCATCAGAAATTGACGATGTCGGGAGTGTGAAAAGATATAATGGGAGAAACGATTCTTGACGCCTCTAATCAATATCCTTGAGGCCAAACGATCTAGAGAACTCCGTATTCAACACTAATAGAAATGCAACGCCGATGACAAACGAATGAGAAACCTGTCTTTGAAGGTCGAGACTAACAACCCATACTTTCTTCGACCAACGAAACAGCACGCCTCAAAGCCTAATTCCAATTGCATCGCTCTGCAGCCAAAGTCTCCTCCGACTCTCGTTCACTCTGTACCATAAAATTCGCACAACTCTATCATTTCTCATCTAATCTCTTGGACTAGAATTTTCGACGACAAGTTGTACTTAATTCCATCCTTATTGTTGAAGAAGGGAACAACAGGTATTGTAGGAGTGCGAACAATCGGGGCAGTACCAACCCCACATATTGGGATTGACTTCTCGCGAGCATCGGCAGCATATCCACCATCCCTCCATATTGGGATCATACGTTGCTGTATATGCGTACATCGTAAATCTGGACTATCAGTATGTATTTAAGCAACTTGGAGGTGGTGTGGGGATCAAAAACCTTGATTCTTGGTAATTTGCTTGTTAAGAAGCTTTGTGTTAATTCTAAACGCGGTAGATGAAAAATGTTTGGCTGGAAATATTCGACACTTGAGAGATTGGCTTTGCCTCATTACTGTCTTTCAATCTTTGAGATGATGGTGATGTGGATTCAAATCATCTCGGAGAACGAACGATTAAGTACCTTGAAGAAATTCTGCTTCGGTGGCTAGATCGAAGCTGCTCACCTTTCAGACGCCCCTGCAAATGATGTTCTAACATCTGATCTACACCCTAGAAATGGTCGCCCTTCGAAATACTCATCGTCCATGAAGGCCAGCAACACTTATTCTCCCAGGTTGATAGCTAGGAAGCGGCGCAGTTCCTATCAATGTAGAAACCGTCTCTGTGGTATGTTGCAGTGATGTATTGGAAGTTTTTGGATTCGTCATCGACGAATTGTATTCCGGGCAATACTACTCACTATTTCTGGAATCATTTGGGAGCCAATCCGTCAGAATGAGGTATATATCCCCAGCTCGTGTGCCACCAAGCATCTCCTAGTGAACTGGTCTGCTGGTAAACCCGAGAAGTTTTGGAAGTTGCCCAGAAACCCGTCAAATGGTTTGCCGGTGAACAATGAAAACCTACAATATTCGAGAGGATTGAGAAGGAATTTAGCGTGGGGCGTGTGGGATGCTCCGTCAAAAGAAGGTTTGAGTAAGTATCAGAATTCTGTTTATGATGAGCGTGCATCTGAAGTGGCTTGCCCCTGAATCCATGGCATCCTGGTGGCCCTAAGCGCGCTTGAATAATCAGTCATAATACGAGCTACAAGGTGAACTTCCAACTGCCTTGCACAGTTAATCTTATTCTGCAACCATAATAGCAAGGGTGGCTTGGGGAGATAGAGCATTCTTGCGATCCTCTTCGGGAAAGATGACATATCTCTGACAGATTTTCTTTTGGAGTTCTCCTCCTTACTAGAAGATACCTTAATCCTCTAACACATTGTTGCTACAGGGAAGAAGGATAGGACAAGCAAAGAATCGGGGCTGGATTCCAGCAATACATACGCCTCTTCCAAGGCTTGACGCCTGTCCTATCTTTATTCATCTGAAGCTTTAATGATCAGGGCAATTTCTCGCCGCGAAAAAAGGAATGGGTGGATATTGGAGAATAGAAAATTCGGTTATGTTTGCAGAAAAAGAGTTCACACAAGCTCCGCCAAATTTCGACCAAATACTAGGGCATTGTGTTTGGGTGATAGCTGTGAACAATTACCAACTCTGCAGAATTTTCATAACCTCGTACAATATGCATATATCTTACTTAAAGGCTAAGTTGCGACTCAGCAATAAGGTCCTGCAAGTCGGGGTTATTCGTTTATTTTCTCACAACAATCTTCTCAGTACATTGGGGTATGATAGAACAAAGCCTTGATCTGACTGCATCATCAACACGTACGAATTGCTCTTTTTACCACACCAGGCTATAAGAGCCGCCCTTGGAACTGCAAGCATCTAAGAGATAAGCCATACAAGTTATTTAAGACTGGTTATATCTAACATAAGCATGACAACTACAGCTAGCATTGAAGGTCACCGGCTCTTGAGTAATCTTAATTCATGTCACACTAGTCAAAAGATGCTGGGCGCAAGAATGGAGGTATAGTAGGTGATGGGAAACTCAATCTGTTATGGTACTAGAATAGATACTATAGAACTCGCACCAAATAGTTCAATGCCTATCAGACCTTCTTCGAAAACCCTAGTGGGAAACTAGAATGGAATCCCAAGTTGACTCGCTTTTAGTCCAAACTCTTCTAGAATTCTGTTATCTTACCCTCAATATAAAAAGAGCCTCATCCTGCAAGGGATGCTAAGCGGACTAGTTTTCATGAAGACCATGACGTGCCTGTGTGAACAGTAAACGATCCTCAGTACCAGGTAGGTATCCTCTCCTGCTCTCCATGTTGACGAGGGCCTCGGGTAAGTTTCTCAATGTACTACTATTATCATCCAAAAAAGAAAGAAGAAAAGAAATACACAACGTGCCATTCTTGCTTCATGATCATCGGAAAGTTCAACCATATGAGATCTCAAGGTGTAGGTGCTTCCCAAAACACCCACTAAAGGAGTTAGATTTAGAGCAAAAAGAGCATGATATCGCAGAAACGACATGATTATTTTCCGATTATTGAATAGGTGATAAACATATGAATTGGATTTTATTAAGTAGGATAATTAAAATGATAGATCCAATTTACAAAATATATAAGCAAACATGAGCTCTTCATGAGTTGTTCCCTATATTTGATGCGGCGACATTGACAGCTGACTCCGCTACAAAGTGCCGAGCCATGTTCATGAATGACATCAGTATTTCCCGGGGGATTTAGGGAGTTAGAGAAGTCGCGACACGTCGCGATAGAGAAAAGAATCTTTAACGCGTTCATATTCATATTTATCTGAATTTTTATCTTAACTTTTGTTTCTTCTGATACTTCATTGATTTAAGATATCGATTTTTCTTTCCCCAATGTAATATTTACATCTCCTTGTCATTCAAGAACTCAACCATCAATTTCTACGATAAACGATTGAGCTCACCGCATTCTACTACACATCCAAAGGTAAGACCCAAGAACATCTGAGTATCCTAATGGCATTTTGCTATACGAATCTAAACAGAATCTCGCTTTCACTATTCGAGCTACTCTTTGGCAAACAATATTCTGGTATTTACGTCCGAATTGAACATACATAAAGTGCATGAGATTCAAAATAAAACAGCGCAAATGCTAATTTCTTGGGTTGATTAGAACTCCATCTCATACTTCGACTATTACAACTACAGAAAATGCCCACGGATTAGCAGAACTACGGCGCAAGATTATCTTTCCTTAGTATAGACCGCGGAGTCATGTCTTCATCGCAACCTTTTGTGCCATCCTCTCCTATCCAGACCTCACCGTCGCGCCGCAAGAAGTCACGGTTCACGTATCGACAGCTTGCGCAATTGGCTACCTCTGCTACTTCATGTCCGCTACGGGTGATAAGTCACCTTGATCTTGATGCCTTCTACGCTCAAGTAGAACAAATAAGACTGGGGATTGATGAGAAACTTCCATTGGCAGTTCAGCAATGGTAAGAATTATTATTTGTAATGCGATTGTGTCTTTCCTGGATATGCTTTAAGGGGCACGCGGTGAACAAGATGAATCGCATCGCAAAACACGGGCCTTCGAAAATTTTACGTCAAAGGGTTTGTTCGATTGTTAGATTTGAACTGGGATATTCAATAGTGCCATCAGGTTCCTCTGTTTGCATGTATTTTGTGGTCGATATACTACTGTATTTGTCTCATACACCGCGTAAGGGGTGTGAGCTGGAGAGCGGGGAGTTTTAGGTGGGTGCAAATTGTGAATATTGAAGCTGATATGTGAGTTACAAATAGGCAAGGCCTCATCGCTATCAATTATCCAGCCAGAGCTTTTGGTCTCAACCGCCACATAACCATCACGGAAGCCAAGAAGCTCTGCCCAGATCTCATTTGTCAACATGTTGCGACATGGCGCGAGGGTGATGAAAAGTGGGCCTACCATGACGATGCATTTAAGAATATTGCTACGCATAAAGTTTCTTTGGACCCTTATAGACTTGAATCCAGACGAATCCTGGCTTGTATAAAAGAGTGCCTGCCAAAAGCCCTGCAGAGAGTGGAGAAAGCAAGTGTGGATGAGGTTTTCATGGATCTCTCTGCCCAAGTTCATGCGACCCTCTTGGAGAGGTATCCAGAGTTGAAGGGCCCCGCCCCTTACGATGATTTGACGGAACAATTACCTTTACCTCCTACAACTTTTCTTGACTGGAAAGCGGATGCACTGGTGGACCTCGATATGGATGAAAGGGAAACGGATGACCCTGATTGGGATGATATAGCAATGTTGATTGGTTCTGAGATTGTACGCACAGTTCGGGCCGCAATACGTGAGAAACTCAAATATACATGCTCTGCGGGCATTGCCCAAAACAAAATGCTTTCTAAACTGGGCTCCGCACATAAAAAACCTAATCAGCAGACCGTTATTCGAAACAGGGCTGTTCAGAAATTTCTATCAGGCTTCAAGTTTACTAAGATTAGGAGTTTAGGGGGTAAGACAGGCGAGGAAATCGTCAAGCTCTTTGATACAGATATGGTCAGTGACCTTTTGTTGATTCCTGTGGAGCAATTGAAGCAGAAATTGGGAGAAGAAACTGGAACGTGGGTCTATAACATCATTCGTGGAAATGATGTCAGTGATGTAAATTCACGAACTCAGATAAAATCTATGCTATCTGCAAAATCATTCCGGCCTAATATCAACACGCCAGAGCAAGCCAATAGATGGCTCCGCATTTTTGCGGCGGATATATATTCCCGTTTAATAGAGGAGGGGGTTCTAGAGAACAAGAGAAGACCCAAGACGATCAATCTGCATCATAGGCATGGGGCTTACGCCAAATCCCGACAAGCACCCATACCGCAAGGGAAAAAGATGGATGAGACGTTACTTTTTGAACTTGCCAAGACCCTCCTAAATCAAATCATGCTTGATGGTAGAGTATGGCCTTGTTCTAATTTGAGTTTAAGTGTTGGGGGGTTTGAAGATGGCGTGACAGGTAATATGGGTATCGGGGCATTTTTGGTGAAAGGCGATGAAGCCAGGACTCTGAATAACGCAGCTCCGCGAGGTCCGATCATAGTTGTACCTGCTGAGAGATCTGAAAAGA
This sequence comes from Monilinia polystroma, assembly GCA_002909645.1. Taxonomy (NCBI): domain Eukaryota; kingdom Fungi; phylum Ascomycota; class Leotiomycetes; order Helotiales; family Sclerotiniaceae; genus Monilinia; species Monilinia polystroma. The sequence continues at coordinate 10,989 of PDUE01000398.1, read as the reverse complement.
GACGTCGTGTAGGTGATGCGGGGATCCAGAAATTCTTCATCAAGACAGATAGTGCTGAAGAGCATGATGATGATTCTGGCGGTGAGCAAGGCTTACCCCGACCAGATATAGCCTTTGAAGAAAAGGGGCATTCGTCTCCCAATCTAGAGACCAAGGCTGCATGTTTACCCCAAGAGAATAAGGCGATCAGAACGTCAGAAACATCAGCTGATCTCTCGGGCTTCAAACAACCACAAATCAAAGATTTCTCATGCCACCGTTGCAATCAAGAGTTGGATTGTGCGGAGGAAATGCAGAATCATCAAGATTGGCACTTTGCCAAAGATCTTCAGAATGAGGATCGTTTGAGGCATATATCGCCCGCGCCTTCCCACTCTATCTCTGGCAATAAAAGGGGTGCATTATCAAAGAAACGAGGTAATAGCCGTGGTGGTCGACCGGAGAAGGGCCAAAGCAAGTTGACATTTGGATAATGGAAACAGATGAAACATCTCTCACCGATGGCAATTTCATCCTATCCTGATGTGCCACAATGGTACTTTCATCTCGCAGGCGGATTCAGCCGAGATTTCACCACACGTGCTGACGAGCCGAGCCTTTGTGGTCCCGAAAGGCGGCCATTTATTTGTGAACTATGCTCCGAGATACAGTGCACTTGGAAAAATGCGCACCGGGATTGCACATCCTAGATGCAGAGTGATGCCTGGAAGTACAAATACGATCTTTGCTTCTGCAGAATCACCTTCTTGTACTGCCGAAGGTACTAGCAATGCAAGAATGATCATTATTGCAATGGCATTCTCTCCAGAGACCCAGCTGAAGCCGACCATCCGGCCATTGACTCTGGCCTTACGAATCCAGACTGCCAGATCTGCAAACACTCGTACTTGGATCTTCAGGACGGTCATGCGCAATGTCGAAAACATCAAGAACAATGGATAGTGTCTCACCCGCATATGAAATGATGATTTGGGGTGTAATAGAGATATGCCGTTAGCCCTACCAAATTTGAATATTTCGTCTCTGATCAGACAAACATTCTGATCGACAAGGTACATACTGTCCCTGTACAGTGAGACTCAGAAAAAAACCCAGAGCCTGATGCGCGCTGAGAAGAACTAGAAGAACGGAAAGATATTTCATTATCGGTAGGTTTACAGTCTACAAAACACCAGCCGCATGAATTTGTTGTCAATGTGCCTTAAATTAATCCATGTGCAAGAGTATTATAACGGCTCCTTAATGGGTAAACGAAAATGGCTGTAAATGATTATGAACCTGTGAATGAGGTTTATGTGGGTTAGGCAGCGTCTGGCTGCGTTAGGCCGGAATGCATGAATACCCAACCCGATTGATTTCGCGCCACCAAACAAAATTCACAGGCCACAAAATCACCAAGACGACAAACCTTGCCATGAAAACTGCAAGAATCGCTGGCTGCCCTTTGCTTTTTTAGATGCCTTCATCATCACTACTGAACCCTGATTCACCAGTTACAGCACCGTTCTCTGTTTGAAGGTTGAGTTCTCGATTTGATCTGTTGTGCAATTCAAGATTCGGAATTGGGGGCTGGATATCATATCTACAATTGGTTCATATTGAGGCAACATGATAGATGGCATCAATGATCCTGCGCACAACATGCGTGAGTAGTATAGTATAGGCACACATAGCATATTCATGTAAGGTAAGGTAGGTAGGTTAGGTAGGTAGGTTAGGTAGGTAAGGTAAGGCCCAGGTTAAGGTTAAGGTAGGTGAAAGGCTATGATAAAGATTTTTGACAAGAAATCTGACTGCAATAAATGAATTGGCTGAAGGGAACCTCGGTGTCGCTCATTACAGGATGGATATTCTCCCTCGCGCGTCATCCTCGATCACTTTGTACGCTCACTGTATCTATCATTCATCAATTTCTCTACTTTTCCGCGGTAGTAGTGTCAAAGGAAAAGAGTTCCACTTTCTATCGAAGGTCGGCGAGTTCTTATTCCCCAGAACCCAGGAAATTTTCGTTGGGTCGTTTGATCGTAGGACCGAATGATGATGAAACTGTAAGGTGATAAGTAGACCGCTTGAGAGATTCGAAATTGTGATGGGTTGATGGAGGAATGGGTTGATGATAGGGTAGGGTGGGATATCAATTGTTTACGGAGTAAGAGCCTTTTCTCATAAGTATACCCAAAGATATCCTTAATATGAAGAAGGTTTTGGTTTTGGTTTTGGTTTTGATTTTGAGTTTTATATTTAATGAATGATTATGACTTACCTATCTCTTCATTACTGTCTGTATTATTCTTCTTCTTCGTTGATGAACTTGGAACGTGGAACTTGGAACTTCCGTATATGAAGGAAGATATAAAAGAGTTCTAGAATAATACGAAAATTTAATTTATAATTAACATATATGCCCCTTGCTCTCTAGCTACGGAGCACAACTACTATTCCGTATATCTACTCCATACCTAGGTATACATTTGTTGTATCTATTCAGACAGCACCATCGTGTCTGGTCTGTATCTATCCTATTACACCCCGTTTGTTATAACTTATCATTGTTGCTGCTGCTGCTGCTGCTCCTCCTGCCCCTCTTTGAAAGCTTTCGCTATCGTGAACCTTACCTTATCGAAAACTCTTACGCCACACTTTACGACCCGATCTTTCTTTTCACCAGCTCATATATACCGGCACCGTTATCCCCTACTGGATTGACTGGATTGACTGGATTGACTGGATTGTACTGTACTAGACTGTACCTCGGCTCGCTCGCACTTCCATCTTATTCGGTTAGCATCACGGTCAGAGTGTACACTGTACACACACTCGTTGCTTGTCATTACAATCTAGAACTCTACGATACTTGACTACCTAGGTACAGGAACAAGAGGAAGAAAAAGAAAAGAAGGAGAAAGAGAAAAAGAAGGAGGAAAAGAAAAAGGAGGAAAAGAAAAAGGAGGAAAAGAAAAAGGAGGAAAAGAAGACGAAGAATTTGGGCTGTTTTGATTGCCATTATTATCGCGTGAATATCATTTGGCCTTTTAATGATATAACCTCTTACCTACGTACTCTGTAGAGAAAAGAATATTCTCCTATTCTTATTCTCATTCTTGTTCTTGTTCTTGTTCTTAATCCTCTTCATCTTCATCCTCATCCTCATCCTCATCCTCATCCTCATCCTCACCCTCATCCTCATCCTTATCCTTGTCCTCACCCTTATACTTCTCATCCTCCCCATCCTCCCCATCCTCCTCATCTTCATCCTCATCCTCAACCTCAACCAAAGATCGATATAATTAATACATTATTACAATACCGTCCGTCTGTACATTCATTACTTTACTTTCTTTGACTATTAACCCACTATTGAAAAGTCAATTGAAAAGGCTTAACCCTTCAAATCCAATAAGCATAATCCTCTTATGCCCTTTTTCACAACTCGTTCACAATTCAGTCATAAATCGATTATTATTCAATCTATTATTATTTATTTATTATTTTTTTATCATCTTGGGCTGGTTGGGTGTCACAAATTCAACAATTATTTAAAAGCGGCCAGCTTAAAATCAAGTTCCACCATACCCAAAAAGAATATTCGGCTACAAGGGGGTAAAGAGGACCACCCCCAGCCTTTCCATCACTTTGCCACTTTTCTCCCACTCTTCTACACACCGTCTTCTTCTAATCAAATCTCCTTGAGAAAGTCTTTCAAAACAAATACATAACACTCATCAGCAATAACTATCATAATAACAACAGCAACTGCTACTGCTGCTGCTGCTGCTGCTACTACTACTACTACTACCACCACCACTTCCACCACTGCTACTACCACCAATACTACTACAACTATCACTATCACTGCAACACAAGGATATAAAAGAAAGAGAGAAACAAGAACATTAAATCAACGCCAACTCAGAGGAAAAACATCCCGGTTCATATTCATTTAAGAGGTTTAATTTGTTGGTTGCCTCCCTTTTGAGCACGACTTCACATTACACAACATTAACCAGCTCCCGCATCGTTTGCATTACCACACCCTTGGATTGGATAGGACATTTCCGCTCACACCCTTTTCTCTTACGCCTCCAGAGTTACTCAGGACCAACTGATCTTCTTACTTCCACAAGATTACTTCTTCTCGAGGCTCCCATTCAAACCCCCCCCGGACATCAAGAAAGTTTCCCACCTTTTCCCTACAGGACTTTATTCAGGACAATTTTCTGACTCCCCCCAATTTGTCGCCGGTTATTTTGTGTACTACCACATCTATTCCTTAGGCTGATTTGTTGTGTGTGACTTGCATTCTTCAACCCTCACTTTGGACCTTCTTTTTCTCTTTCCATCACCTTTTCTCCTGCACTTCCATCATGTCGCGTCGTGATGATAGAGACAGAGCTTCGCGCTCGCAACCACAAGCATCATACTCGTCTGCGGGAAGGACGGGACAGTTTGTCATCGACGCTGAAGGTATCGACAGAGAAGTCATCACTGCTGATATCTGTCGTTATCTTGGCAATGACGCTCTCGTTAAACCGGGCGATGTCGAAGTAAGTCATTTTGAAAGCTTGCAAGCCTTCTGTCGATGGGAAACTAACGGCTCTATCTCCAGGACCCAAGAACGAAACAACTTAAGCCCGTCTACGTGATCACGGCTTACAGGAATCTCACAAATGTAATGTCGCGTTTCTATCATTAGAGTGATGTCACTGATGAATTCTCGGAATAGGCAATGATACATGATTTAAAGCAGGCATCTGCAGACTGGCGAGCAGAGCGACTCGCTAGATCTTCTGCACAATACCCTACAAATGGTATCTCATTAAGGGATTCGAACGAGATGGTTCGAAAATCTAACACCCCTATAGTAGTGGACTACAGAAGTTCAAATGCACTCGATCAATCCATTGCTCGAATGGATGCAACACAGCAGCCTCGACCTGCTGCACAACAAGGGATGTACAATTCACCATCGGCTGCTGTGCCTAGTTCCCAATCTTATCAACCAAGTGGCCAGGGTTACTCGGCGGGCTACAGTCAGCCCACAGGTTACCAGAATGATGGCTACACCCAGCCACCATCACAACAGTATGCTCCTTCTGCCCAAGGATATCCCACTCAGGACACCAGGAGTTATGTGCACGGATCCAATTATGCTGTTGAACCCGCTGGCCGCGGCGGATCTGTTCCTCAGTCCGTTCCAAGGACTCAGGCAGTTCCATACCCTCCCACCACATCGTATCAAGCACCAGCACCACAGTACTATTCCCAGTCTGGCCCACCTCCATCCACTTCAGCATATGCCGCACATGCACCAACAGATCCTTACTATAGTCGTGGTGCGTACACCCAAGTGCACTCATTTTCTTAATTGTTTCTGTTCTCACAAACGAATGTAATCTAACAATTTAGCCGCTCCATCAGGCAATTATGAAACCACCCCGGAGATCTACGACACCAGAGCATACCCGGAAACATCAGATTACCAGATGCAAGATGCCGGATATACTGAACCGGGCTCATACCAGGAAACCGTGTCGTACTCTCAGCCAATGCCTTCTGGACGAAGTGGCACCGCCACTTCTTCATCGTCTCAAAGGACGCGTGACCGGGACAGTAGGGATGACCGTGACAGACATCACCAACGCCGCAGGAATTAATGTTCCCTTTGGAGCGTAGTTGATTTGTGCGATTCTGTTTCCCCGCCGGACTTTTCTACTGTTCTGGCGTTTTTTTTCTTGATTTATTCCCTGGATTTACTGGAACACTGGACCAATCAAAGGAAGCCTTGGAGCCCTCCTAAATGGATCCAGACTAGACAAAGGGTTACTTTACAGCCTCATCGGAATCTTAATAAAAATCCAAGATTGCAATGGTATTGCAACTTGAAAATCGAGGTATGGTCTTTATATTACCAGGATTTCCTATCATACCCCCAACGCTAGACTACTACCAACCGGACCGATGACGAGATGTATTATCGGAGAATTGCCGCGGATATTTTATCATGAACTTTGCACGTGCAGAGCATCTATACCAGGCTTTAATGAGCTTCGACAGACCAAATGAGGATAGTGGATGTGTTTTTTGCTTTCTTGCATTTTCATCTGTCAGTTGCATCAGTTTTTGCATACGCACAGGCCGTTGGGGCGCATAATGAGTTTATGTTTTCTTGAAAGTTTCGGGACTATCTTAGGATACCATCCCTCATACCTGCTGCCTGGACCTAATTTCCCGGAAGCCTCGCCGGCTGGTTTCTTCCCCATACCACACTTTGTGATTTGGTTAGTATCTTAATACTCATTAGAGCATTCAGGTCCTGGGTTCAGGCAGCATGATAGAGGTGTTTGTATATACATCGACAGCAGCCATTCAAAGGATAATTCCAACATCTTCAAACCCATATCCACCTACTTCATTCTATGGATTCTTTTTGGTCAAGACCCGACCATGGATTTTCATCACTGACTTGCAGACATTGCTTCACAGCACAGGTATAGTCAAACCATCCGGTTTTGGAACCTCTTCTTGGATTGGCCTCCCTTTCATATGGACCTGGATTGTTACCCTTACGGACTACCATTACTCTTGGATTTCGGAAATGCCACCCATTGGACCTGCTATTTTTCAACAGACATTTCCTGCCTTGCATTCAGTCTATTCAGGTGTGTATCAAGGACCAATCCGCCTCAGTCAATCTCGGTCCATCGCTTTGTTCATCCAAATGATTTCGCATTCCGGGAACATCTCATCTTTTTCATGGATTGCCAAAGGTCCTTGTGCGTCGCTCTACCCATAGTCCCGAGCAATTCGGAGCGGAGTTCAGTGTTGATCTCACAGACCCAAGCAACAGTTTGAGAAATCCGGAGAATTGATGTGATGCACGTATGACCACTGCTTAGACTCCGGACCCTGGGTTGATTTGCTCCTTCCATGCGAGGTTGAAAAAGATGAACAAACTCGGTTTGACCATTTGGACCCCGCCCAACCATTCCATACCTTGAATGATGCTGCTCCGATGGATTGCGCCTCTATGTCGACAGTGCTATCCGTTTTCTTGTACGAGTTTCCAGTCAGAATACCCGGCAATATCTGCGGAAACATCCATGTTGAGCATTCATCGACGTGGGAATTTGCCAGCAGACTTTAATGCATACCTCTAAATCTGGATTGTCTAGCAATGGAACCGTCTTGGCCGAACCCTCTGGGAATAAATCTTCGTTTCGTGCGTTTCGTTGCCGCGGGGCACCAATAGGTCATTTCACGACAGGGTCCGAATCTTCTAAAATGGGGCCTAGCCGAAGGAGAGGGTTGTCTCGAGTACTTCATGGTGGCAATAGTCCGTTATTTTATTTCCTCTCAATATATCACACATGCATGTCTGCGAACTTGAGCTGTACAATTTGGGAATTGATTTTGGTTTGGAAGAGGTTTTCACGGAGGTCATGTCTGTTTTTCGTATTTAGTTGTGAGCATAATGGGCATGGATGTCTGGTTGATTGGTTGGCTGGTGGGTGGTGGTATGGTGTGTTCAATGGGTACATATAATTATTTCAATTTCTCGGTGGAATTGGCATAGGTGGCATAAATTCTAGATGCTGTTACACTCTCACCACTTTTTACTTCCTCCTTACTTCATTTCACTTTTTTGCCTCTACATTTCCCGTTCGTTGCGGTGCGGCAAACAATTTGTGGCGTATCTTACAATCGAAACAATAGTCAAGACTGCAGCTTCGTGCAATGAGTACAGGCTGAGGGGGAGTTTGGGGGTTCAGATAGTATCAGATTTATTGATTCTATATTATGATACGACTTTGGCATATATGATATCAAATTCACGAGATTCATGAGATTCATGAGGTAGCAGTTAATAATGGTTCTTCTGATTGTATACTATGTCTATTTTATACTGCGAGCGCTGGGTTGTATGGTCAAAGGAATATAGCTGCTTGGTTGTTGGACATTCCACCAGAGGTGTTTACTGAGATTAATACTATTGATTCGCAGTTCAAAGGGTTGGGATGGAGATGATGAAGAATGGGCGAAATGGAAAGGATAATGACTTTTTAGATATTAATGATTATTCATGTCATTTGGAATTAGACTGACTCACTCCTTTGGTTTGTCGATGTTTATGCTTGTGATTGTATCTTTTAATTACATACAAATATAGATTCATCTGAATATTTATCAATACTACTCTTACTCTGTACCTATATGGAAAGCCTAAAAGTTGAAATCCGGGGTAGATTGCCGAGGTTTATCTAACATGTCGCAATGCATTGATTCATTGTTCACTTGTCAGAAAGCTTGCTATCCCCTTTAACAGATCTCTACCAAAGCGACAGCATCACCGTTCAATATTTCGTGATGCTACTTTTTTCCTTGTGTTCAATTCCATTATTTTCTGCATTTCTGCTGGTATCGGGATGGAATAATTATTGGACAGAGGCAGTTCAAGTGCCATTATATCAATCACTTCAAGCACCATTTAGACAGTGGATTTCATCATCATCATCATCATCATCATCATCATCATCATCATCATCATCCAAAAGCTTCGAGGACAATGCAGACACTCGGAGTCGAACTCTCACCCTACGAAGCGTGTATCATCATGGAACAAAAGAATACCCTGGATTACATCGACGTCTTGAAATAAATCCCGAGAAGATAAAGAATGCGGTTCTTGAAGATAATGATGGCGACTCGGTCATCGGGCCATTCACTATTCCGACAGCTCCAATAGGTATTCGCAGACTTCACAAGAGAAGAGTACAAGACATAGAAGCTTTCAGTCAATGGCCTGCCGATCTCGCTGCGTCAGCATGGGCTCTCGATGATGTGCCAGCACCAGATGTGACGGACAAGTCTACTGTGGTCAACTTTGCTGTCATGGCAGCAAATACATATCAACGAACCCCCGATGATCCTCAATGGATAGACATAACACCTCCTTTCAACCTTTCATCTTCAATTGGATGGGAAGAAGATGGCCTGCGGGGCCATGTTTATGCCGACGATACCAATACTACCATCGTTATCGCATTGAAGGGCACAACTTCAGCTGTATTCGATGGAGTGGAGACAACAACAAATGATAAGGAGAACGATAATCTGTTTGCTGGGTGCTGCTGTGGGCAAGGTGGATGGGGATTGCGAAAGGTTTGTGATTGTATGACGGCAACATATACATGCAACGAATTATGTGTTTCCAAGGCATTGAAGAAGCCAAATCGTTATTATCAAGCTGCTGTGGAATTATACGGAAACATCACAGAGGAATACCCCAATTCAAACGTTTGGTTGACCGGTCATTCTCTTGGGGGACTTGTGACTACGCTCATCGCATTGACTTTTGGTCACCCAGTATTGACCTTTGAGTCAATCCCTCAAGCATTGGCAATCTCTCGATTGGCTCTTCCCGTACCACCTGGATACAGCTCCGCTTCTGAAGCTCGTGATAATATAGGAATATGGAATTTTGGACACACTGCTGATCCAGTATATATGGGTACATGCAATGGGGCTACATCACTTTGTGCTTTTGCCGGTTATGCCCTTGAGTCAACGTGTCATGCAGGGTTGAGATGTGCATACGATGTTGTTAAAGATTTCGGTTGGAGTGTATCTCTGTCCACTCATGGAATTAGGCCATCCATTAGGAACGTATACAAAAAGTATGATCAGGTCCCCACATGTGTTGCAGACACCGAATGTGTCGATTGTTACAATTGGAAGCGAGAGAAAGGACCACACTCTACTTCATCAAGTACCACGGCGACTACCACATCCAAACCAAGGACTCGTACTGAAACTTGCAAAACTCCTGGTTGGTGGGGTTGTTTAGATGAACCTAGTGCGAGCACAACGTTTACATCGACGACAACAATTACCTCGACGTCTTGTAAAGGTTATGGATGGTTTGGGCAATGCCTGGATCCAGTTTCTAGTACGTTCACCTCTGAAACGACTATAATTGAGGCTTCAGCAACTATGCATGAGTTCTCAGCTACTGTTACTAGTAGCAAAGATATCAAGCATGAATTGAATACTGGATCTGCTCAAACACATCAAATTACTGCCTCGCCAATTGACCCAGCTTGAGAGTAGTCTCGCTCATGTCGATTTCCGTGATCGTAGCTTCCAGCGCTATTTCCTGCACTAGATTTGGACAATTTGAAACTTCCTTTCATATATTGGACGATATCTGAATAATAATTTATATTTTATGAAACAATGCAGCAATGTCATAGCTGTGGTTGAAAGTTCCATAATCACAGATACGTAGCATCTAGGCATTTAGGCATCTAGAAATCTGGGCATGCTACCAGATCTCCAAATTTGAACTACAATACTCCCGATTCTCTGCGAAGAATCACGTTTTATTATACGTCAAGATGGTCATCTTTCGACCTACTTGGTATGTTTATGAAGAATTCATCCTCAAAAGGACATACCTTTCATCCTGCCAATATTATATTATCAGATAGAGAAGCAATGTTCAGATCATTACAAAGATAGATGCAAGCCCATGTATGTATGTATGTATGTATGTATGTATATATACAAGGGCATCGTTAGAGTGTAATATCTTGGGTATAATATGTCACCTCATTTATATTCCCTAGTTACCTTTTTTGTGATTCCCCTGCTATACGACTCCCCTTTTATTATATCATCTTGTTCTTCAATGTTAATGTTAATCTTAGAATCCCGCCCTCATTATCTCAGTGTCTCGGACGCAGACGCAGACGCAGACTCGTACTTATACTTGATATTAGGTAGGTGTTAGGTGTTAGGCATTAGGTGTTAGGCATTAGGTATTAGGTATTAAGTTCAATGATCGCCTGGTGTATAGTGTATAAACGTTATATTTCACTCCTTCTCTTCTCTTCTATTGTTCATCTTTGTTCTTCTTATTCGATTCGCTATCTGAGTTTTTTTTTTTTTTTTTTTTTTTTTTTTTTTTTTTTTTTTTTGTTTTTGTTTATT
>PDUE01000397.1:4424-29356 GCA_002909645.1 Monilinia polystroma | reverse complement strand
TATTTATTATATTTTTGGTAAGATTTAGTTTAAACTGATCTTACAAGCGGTTAGAATGTTTTCAAAGTGTATAAATAGGAGGATATTCTTTAAAGAAAACCTTAAGTGAATTAAATAGAATAAGTATATAATTCGATAATTTATTCTTTTTTTTATTCTGTTATTTGATCTTTTTTATCAACGTCATAACTATGTCTTCCAAATACTATATTATCATATACGTTTTCAATATATATTATAATATAAATCCTGTGCCCTCCCACATGGGTCATGTCGTTGCATCTTTTACTGCAGTTCTGGGTGTAAGAAGAAGGACGCAAAATCACATCGCCGTGTATGCAAGGCATTTTCTGAGTTGAGAGAAATTTGCAAACTGCCTCAAATCTCTGCCCGCCCAGCCAAGCAAGCAAGACTCGCAATACTGTTTCCAGAGGACTTGGATTTACCTGAGCTTATCTGGGTGATGAATGATCAACAATACTGCACCAAAGATACATTCAGTCCATTGTTCGGCTTAAGGCATCAATACCCTGGACTATATGGTGCTGGAGAGGACACAGAACCCTCGAGCAAAGACCTTGGACATGCTGTCTTGGTTGATTGCTGCGAATTTATCCAAGATCGTGACTTTCAAAAAAATAAATGCGTTGATAGAGTCATCGCAGATGGTGCCAGACATGATCTGAATACGGCTGCTAGAAACGACTGGTATGGTCCTATCATCATTCGTAGCGCTAATCGTTATGACAATGCGTCATGGAATACTATTACCAAGAAACGCCGTCAGCAGGTAGCCGGCGTGCAAAAAATGACAGACGAGGATAGCTATTACCGGGATATTGAAATCGAGGACTTCCATTTCGCTATCAATCATTTGATGTCATTTGGAGATGGCTGGGCTACAGTCCCCGAGTACGAATTTACCAAGTCTACGTGGAAAGACACCGAATTGGATCCAGTTTTGCTTGAGGTGGCCAACGAAAGATTTAGCAATCATCACCTGGAGTGCACTGCGGCTGCAAAGATTTGCTGTCTGGGAGAGCAGGAATTTCTTGGTAGAGATAAATATATCAAGGTGCAAATTGCTTTCAATCACCCAATTTATCAACTCAATCCGCTTGACATCTCATGGATGCTGGGTTTACCTTTGCTGGTTCGTCCAGCACTGTTAAAGCTGGAGAAAGGTGAAGAGGATTGGAGAAATGAACAATTTTTGGAGTCAAAACAGCATTTGAATATCAATCCTTATCAGAACTACTCTGGCCGTTACCTTAATCTCGAAATGGATGCTGAGAGTCCTGGCTGGGGCTTACCAAACGCACAGGATAGCTTTGACACCGTTTTGGTAGCTAGACAAGACCAAAAGCCCTTGTTACTCGAGCATTTGGAGGCTTTGACCATGTTTTGTTATGATTTGGCAGAAAAGATGAAGGATTTCCGGCTTCAGGAGAATGAGCATCCAGAGCAGGCCGTTATTGTGGCAAGGGAACGCTTCATGCGAGAATGGGTGTGCAAGGAGGGCTTTGAGAAGTTTCTGGAAGCATTTAAGGCGGCAAAGGTGGGTGTAGGTCTCACAGAATGGGAAAATGTAACCTCTCCATTTCATCAGTACTTAATTTAGATAGAATTGAGATACTCTGAACATTCCAGTAGACTTCATTTCATGTGAGCTCGGTTAGAAACGGTCATAATTAGGGGTCATTAAGCGAAGATTGAAACAACACCAAACATGGAATAATAAACCAAACCTATTGAAACTTACGATTCTATAGTTTTCTATAGTTCTCTGCTGACGTTGAATGGAAAAAATTCATTGAATTGTATTTAAATTCACCTTACTTTAATCTGCGTCATTTGATGCTGAATAAATGAATAGTATATACATGGATATAAGATGCAGTATTAAACGCTACATAGTTATATATTAATCTTGAACTATTTTTATTACCGAGGAACAAATTGCAACTTTAAAAGTATCATCTTATATTTTTAAAATGACTATAAATGTTCTTATAAGCTTCTTAAGTGTTAAGGGTATTTCATTGAATATTATTAAGTTGATAATCTTTTAGACGATCATTCGAGTTAAAATGTAAATGTTTATCAGTCAACAGTATAAGAACAATAGATGACTCTTTAATAAATAACCATTAAAAATATTAGATATCTAAACAAGAACTATCAGATCGTAATTCGTTATATTCTCATTGTAGTCTATAATTTAGAAGGCTTCTATTTGACCATCTTGTAAGACAGGGTCTTAGTTACCAGAAGAACTTTAAAGATTTGAGTTATATGATTAAGCTGTGTTAAGCTAATAACTACAAAAACAAAGCTAGAATCTTTAGTTTGACACTATATCGTCAAATGATTACAAAATATAAAAAGTTAACTTTCGAAAGATAACAAATTCTATAGAAATTTCGTCTAATATTCTTGGATGACAAACTATTATATTGTAGCTAAAACAAAAGGTTTTGATAGATGCTATTCAAGGATAATAACAAAAATGATAATAATTTCTTTGAACATTATAGATATCTAAAGGTGTTTCGTCCAATATTTTAATATCAGTAGCTACTATTACACGGCTAAAGTCTGAAGTTTTTGAGATTATTCTCGCATATCATATCAGAAAGAGCGACTGTTATTTGAAGCGTTATAGAACTATCAATATCAATAGCCGAATAATTGATATATCTCCCCCCAGATCAACGGGCAAACTAGGGTTTTGATGAAGCTAGAACCAACAATCCAAAGGTATCTCATCTGAAGGCCAAGATCAGATATCATAGACTTATCAGCGAGTCATAAAACGATAGATGTATGTTTTCAGAAATTATAAGACCACAAAGTGCTATGATCCTACAGTAAAACCAGAGTTTAGACTGGTGTTTCTCCCGAGATTTTTAGAAAAAATTATCACAGATGTCAGTTTTATCTTTAGGTTATAGAAATCTAGCAATCCAGACTATAGAGCATTCTGCAAGTCAAGTTCAGAAGATGGACAAAACTAAGATACCCGTATGGGGTGATATAATTCTATTATTGAGTCTTAAGCATGGAGAATATAGGCCCCCCCACGTACAGATCACAATTTGTTCTGCCAATTCATCATGAAACAGTTTCTAAGTTCACATCAAGAGAACACTACTGCAAACTTCACTCATGCGTTGTGCCATTATGAATCTGTGTTTAATTGCCCAGCTAGCTTTTTAAGATAAAAATAGGTACGATAAACTGCAGAAGTGAATTTGTCCATAACTAAAAACAAAATAGCACATAGTAAAGCTTTCAGAAAGATGGGGCCATGATACATTCATGTTTCTTTTCGTAAAGATCACTACTAGTAAATTGAGAGTTAGTCAAGTTAGAAAGAAATCTAATGGTCTAATAGTATCAAAAGGTTGAAGCTACAAAACCTTGCTCAAGTAGTCATTCCACTGATGTGACATGATTATTTTCAGCTAGGTATCTATTTTAATGTTTTGACAATGAGCTAATTTTCACTGAGAATACAGTATCACAGTTAAGTGAATATACAATTGACTTGCACTTTACTGTCAGTTTACGTTGAAACATTTCACTTAAGGCACACTAAAAAGCTGCACCCGAAATTTTATTTAGGTTTGTTATCTTTAAAACTGAGGACCGATCTATCATCAACTTTCCTTAAGGTTGAACTCGAACTAATTACCAACCATATTTCATCTCTCTTGATACGTCTTGATTACTTTTTCTCAAAAGGGTTTTGAGTATCTGTCTATTAATAGACTGTGTTTAGGCACAGTCCATTTTAGGTAAGTTTCCCTAGTACTCGAAATATTTCTGTTCCTCTTCTGTTCCTCTTCTGGCGTTTTTTCTAGTACTGGACTTCTGAAATCCTTGTATCTTTCATAATTCTTTGCAAGATATTTCCTTTCCTTTGGTCAGAATTCCACCTAATATTAGGTACTTGATTAAACCATGCCTTGCTCTAGTCAATTCATCACAGTAACGAGTTAATACGTTTTTACAGGCATTCTGGAATCACTTGAAAACAACAAACTCAGCCCGAAAAACCCAACGACTACTGAATCATGTCTCGAGAATGGCTCTCAAAATTTGCCCCATCCGAAGTCTCTCAGCTCCTCCCCGATTGCCCCCAATATAAAGCTCTACAGCCTAGTCTTATTGTAAGATGCGCTTCTTGCAACAAAGATGATGCAAAGAAAATGTGTGCTGGGTGCAAGACCATATCTTATTGCAAGGAACAGTGTCAAATGGATGACTGGAAATTACATAAGCTGGTCTGCAAGCCTTACGTTGAGTTTATCAACAATGTACCACGCCCCAATAAAGAAGATGAGGGATCTTTCAAACTTGCCATATTTCTTCCTGTTGACGAGAAGCATCCTAAATTCTTTTGGCTCGAAACTTGCGAAGACGTATCCGAAAATCTCTCCACCCTCGAGATTGGAAGTCGTCAAATGATAAGCGAATATCTCGACTTTGAGGAGACTGAATCTTGCACCTCTACCGTGAGAATAAATCAACAACTACTTCAAAGATTTCCGGATGAAGCAAGATACATTCAAGCTCGTCAATTGGAGATTGAAATTATTCCATTCTATGTTCTTCAATGCTCCATGAGTCTCCTGAACAAATGTGCCAAAAAGTTGGCAAACAACCGCATGATCTTTGGATGGCGAGGCCCCATAGTTGTTGTTCACAGAATTCCAGAGACCAGATCGATAGGAGATATCCAACCATCAGACATTCGCATTATTGCTGATTGGTTTAGCCATTGGAAGCCGTTAAAAATGCCAGATTTCTACACACGATATACTTTTGAAGGAGCGACCGATGAAGTACGTATCCTTGAGCAATTACATCACGTAGCAGAGTCTACAGCCCCAAAAGTGTCAACCGTGATTGTTCGTTGTGATGGTGGAACCGGGATCCTGAAGGAACTTAAATACGAAAACATCGACTTGCCATTAATAGACTCAATTTTCCTTTACCAAGAAACGCATTGCACAAAAGCTCTCGGAATCCCGTTGATAACCCATAAGTACACTGAGCCTTACGATAAATTAGAGGATGACGATCTGACGGCACCTCACCTCTGGACTATCGTTCCGCATCGCAACCCAGAACTACCATTTCTACATCTCACGATCGATCCAGAAGATAGTAGCTGGGGTGGATTATCTCCTAAAGAAATGGCAGTTTATTTCCCTCTTCGAGAGATAGGAACGTGGTTGATTGCGAGAAAAGATCAAAAGTGTATCAATGCTCACCAAGTCGAAGCTATCGCCAACTACTTTCGTCGTGTCGTGTACGTCAAGATGGGCGATATCATTCATCAATTTAACGGCACTCCTTCAACAGCAGACAAAAAAAGAGTTACGAATGCACTCTTGAACCGAGAAGCCTTTGAAGAGTATTTCGAGAATTTTAAGAAGACCAAAATTGAAGCTGGAGATGCATCATGGTCTGCTTCTATCTCTCCTTTTGATGCTTAAGGGGCAGGAATGTGGCGAAACATGAAGCACGCGAGACAGTAGTACTCATATACTGGCTCCTGATGGTGAAATATCGAGGGCATGTTGAGGGAATATGAGAGATTGCTTGGTGCTTGTATTTTTTAAGGAAGACTATTTGCATAGGGTATAGCAAAGGGAAGTTCACAAACTTCTAATTGGTGGTAGTTTCCAAAGTACAATTCTTTGCGATGAATTATTGAATACTTGGCAACGTATTTATGATAGTTGTGACAGTTTCACCAAAATTAACAGGTCAATCTTCTACGAATTGAAAGTATATGGAATTGTGTGCAAATCATTAACCATCAATCGTAAAACTAAGACAATGATGTTTCAACCTCTAGCTAAGTAGAAACGTTGCCATGATACCGGTGATACCAAATTGAACTAACTAACTACTTCCGCCAGTGATAAAGCAAAAGTTTACATAGAACTCCTTCTCCCCAAAATCGGAACGACTCTCCATCTTAAATCCAAACTGTCTATAGTCAAAGAGGCTGGATATGAACCGATGTACAACGCGATACATACTATCTACCAAATCATACAGAAACAATAAATCTCAACAACTAATAAACAAAGTACTTGAAAGCTACCATTGATTTCAAGGGGATGACCAAAATGATATAGAAACTACCTACAAGCGCAAATTATTATCGAAATGCGTAAAAGACCACCCTCATGCTCCAGCTCCAACGGGTCAAAAGGAACAAAAGAACCAATCCCCTCCTATGCACATCTCTCTTAATATAAACCCGAAAATAGTTTTCACAGCGGTTTAAATATAAACTTTGACTCCAGATCAAAAACTATAAGTCTTTTCTTCTTTTTCCCCTACCTATCTTTATCCAACTGAGATCTAAGCCTTGTATCTATCTCTAATAGATCTTCCTCTGTAAAACAGTATGTATTGTGCCCGGGGCTCTAAAACCAATTCCCATCCACCCTCATACCATCCATGGTGACATGATCGAACCCATTATATCTCGCTGCTCACAATCATTGTGGTTGATCTTGGCACTCAGAGATTTTGGACGGCCGAAATTGGAATTCTTCATGGGCACCTGCAAAGTGCTTTTATTGTTGGGGGCTGGCGTAGTATCGAAGGATGAAGTTGTGGTTGCAGATGAGCTTGAGATTTCCGATACGATCGATGCGGCATCAGGAAGAATTCTTTGGGGCTTGGGTGCAATATGGTGATGATGAAACATATCAAAGGAATTCCTGATTATAACATTGTTTTTGCGATAAACAGGGTTGGTGCTCTGCGTAATCTGTGTGATACCCATGCTTTCTTTGCCCGCAGATTCTTCCTCAGTCTTCATGTTGGTCGCAATAGATGAGAAAGTTTGCGATTGCAATGGTGGCCCTGCATGAATTGAAGGGGAATGCACAATCCAGTCTGGCAAAAAATCTGGGAGGATTAACGATTCCGGTTGACCAATTGGAGAATTATCGGACTCAAAACTACTAAGATTAGTACTGGAGATTGATCCTTTTACTTTGTGTGCACTAAGAAACGCCTCAGAATCCTTCACCCAGTCTGGCTCAGTATAAGAATCCGCCCGGTATCTGTAAGTTCTATGGTCCTCGATATCAGAGATACTGGTCGCAGACTTTCCTTTGTTATCCTCAGATTTTCCCCTGAAAATCTTTTTCAAACGACTCATCGATGTCCCTGTAGTACCTTTCAACTGGTCTCCACAAGCGTGTCCAATCTCATTCTTAGGTTTTCCCTCATAATTAAATAGAAAGTCGATTAGGATTCTGAAGTCGCATGGTTGAAAATCTTGAGCAGCTCCAGAATTACCATGTCCTCTCTCGCTAACAACAGCAATTGGGCCTGTCAAAGTATATTTCAGAGTGTTATCCATAATGTGGTCGATGCAAGAATTCGGTGGAGAGTTGTCAGTGAGGAAATCACCTCGAACAGCCAAAAAGATGGTATGATCAAACTTCTTGCTTGTCATGTTGTGATCCACAAGTGTCTTACGAGTATTGACTCTGTCCTGATCGTAGTATTGAAGGAAAGTTGCCACTGATTTTCCACGAGATCCATTGGCGATCCAAGCTAGGACGAATTGTTTTGAATCGACAGGTAATAGAAGTCCGAGTTTGTATTTCTTCTCGAACGTATTTGGAGGACATGGGTGTGCGCTAACGAAATCTATGTAGGTTTGGCAGATCATGTCATGAACAGAGCGATCAAATCCCTGGCAAATTGCTGTACAGTACCAGATGGCATTGCAGGTCCCACAGGGAAGGGAAGCATTCTTTGTGCAGAATCCGCACCTTGGGTGTTCGATTCTAGGACCAAAGGAGCTGATCGAAACCCGTGGGCCAAAAGCTGGATCTCGGCGTGATGTCATTACTTCTGACGGATCGGGGGTTTGGGAAGGATTTGCAGAAATTCAAAACCTAGAGAAGTCAAAAATCAGTATGAGAGAATATTTGTGTCATATATTTGATCTGTTTGATAAAGTATGGATATTACCAACTAAGCTTTTATAATAAAATAACAGATATTAAAAGTTTGTTGAGTGACGAATGAAATTATACAATTGCGTTTTTGAATGGAGGCGGGCTGTGTATGAAGGCAGGCTGAGACCGAGAGACAAGGCTCCTTCAAAGAGAATTGCTACTATTCAAGTAATGGAGAAAGGTATAAAATTCGAAGGCGCTGTGAAGAGTCTTGTCCTAATATTATAGCTCCAGCTGCAAAGGGACACTACAGTACCCCTCAACTTGTATTAAGCGATATGCCTTTTTATACTAAAATTCATTTACTTTACTTCATAATCATAATAACACAGATAATTTCATTGATTAAAATTTAAAAAAAAACCTTATATATTTTATATAAAAAGCTATATTTTTTGATTTTAAGTTTTTTACTTATATAATAATATAAATTTCAAAATGAAAAATATGATTTTCATTCATTTTACCGCAAAAATTAGATTAATATATCATGTATTAACTTTTCAGTTTGATATTTTATATCTAAAAAAAACATTAAAAGAATTTGTGTATTTTTTATAATTCTTTGACTTTGAGATATTCAATATAAAAAATTTAAAAAATAATATATTTATAGTTCAAATTATTAAGATTCATTAAAATACATGCTTTTCAGTGTAAAAGTAGGGAAGGCAAAATATAAGTTGCCTAATACTGCATTATTAAAAAAATATCTTAATAGACCTATATTATTGCATTATCTAGGAAGTATCTGATGAGACGGGAACAGTGACTATTTCAAAATACACACATAACTTCATTTTTAGGGATCAAAATTTGATTACCTATCTATCTGCTCCTAATAACAGAGTACATTGAGCTGGAGAATATTTAAGATTTTTCTTATGGCACTAATTAAACTTCAAACAACTAAGAGGGAAGCGAGTCTAAAGTTAAATTAACTATTTTCATGACATGCACTAAACTCCTCGTTACCGAGGGGGCTTCACCATCCTCGGCATGCATGCACTCTATCAAATAAATATTTTCTGCCTTTCGTCAGGGAAATGATCAAGAAGCACCAAAGGGAATTATGCTCAATTTCTGCTGCCACCTTTTACACAGTTGCTGAGCTGTCCACTGCTAGGCCTATCTCTATTACGACCAGCTATCCCCATGCATATACATGTGAGTGAATTAAAAACTGCATCTATCACAATCTCACACTTCATCAGTAGAAGTCTCACGTGGCACAACCAGATTGACACAAGTATGCAGCTTCAAACAACTAGATCGCTGCCCTCCCCACTCCGATGATTTTACCAAAATTCTTAAAACAAAGCCAAATAATTTCCCGATGGTATTTACTTACTAGTATCTTTTCATGACCATGAGATATCATCCATGATTAATCGTCCAAGGAATCTTACCTTTTATAACGCGGTGGAATCCCCTCGAGATCTGGATAAGTAGCTTATATTAATAGTATTGAATTCTTTGAAGAGAAAGCTCTCGAACACCCATTTAGTGAAGGGCATCCGGGCAAGAGCTTCTCTTAAGCTTGCCATGTGGTCTCTTGTTTAGGTATTTATAGAGTGGTCGTCGTTATTTTATCCTACTTATTAAATCCCCGTCCCAGTCTCCACTCACTCCTATTTCTTTAGCCTTGCAGAAAATGGTTGTAGCCCAGTTAAGCCCTCTTGATACCACAGTAAATTTTTAACCTTAATTGTCGACACTTTGGTCGTTCTTCGAGCAAAAGGAATGCAACATATTCTTCAAAAAGGTTATTTTGAATTATGAATACTATTCTATTCAAAAATGAGATTGAAACTGGAAATGCGAACTAGAATCTTTTTCTTCAGATTCTGGCTTCTCTGCCATTTATTATGGCGGCACCAGCTATCGCTTTCGAAGCAAGCCACATCAATCATACGAATGACTTCCCCGTCACCCTTAGTCCTCTCACCTTGCTTTCATACCCATTGATTCCTTTACCATCTTCATTATCAGTCAGTCTTTCAAACTCCCCAGCCTTCCAAAAGGACCAAAACACGGAACTAATCCTTCTTCCTACGGCATAGTCACATAAAAAAATCATTCCACAACTACCCAATAACCAGGAATATAAAGGCGCAAGCTCCGGCAATTCACTGGAAGACAACTCGGGGAATTTTCTAGGTTGTGGTGGGGCTTTGTATACGCTTGGTGGGAGGTGGTGTACCAGTCCCCTCTTTTCAGAGAGTCGAGTTAGGCGTGCTAATTTAAAATTATCTATCTACTAATAATGTTGGCGTGCTCTCTAGACCTGTCCGGTGCTCTCTACGCGAACCTTGCTCAAAACTTGTCTAGACCAAAAAAAAAAAAAAAAAAATGGGATAATAACAGCATACATAGTCATGAAAGTGCAAACTATCCACGCCCTTTTCATGGAATTTCCGACAGCTTGCTGAACAGTGACCTGCAGCTCATGATCCGATAGAGGACTGATGAATACAATATTCGCGGCTATAGATAATCCAGAGAAGCTATCCGCTAGTCACCTCGACGGTCCATGATCTTTTACCTCATTCTATGCACATCCATCCCATGGGAAAAGGCAACATGACCCACTATTATTGTCATACCCCTCAAAAGATTTCTAAGCAAGCCAAGCGAGCTTGTAGCAGCTGGTGTCCTGTGAAGAGATCAATAGCGCATGAAGTGCGACAAGGAGGTTAGAAGAAAAAATGTGCGCCTGTAGCAGCCACAAGCTGAGATGTAATGGCGGAGCCTAGTGAAGACGCAACGCCATGTTGCTAGGAGAGCAACGCAAATCTAAATAATTACCAGACATCGGCCTCATCTGTGGACAGTGAGACCGGCACCAATCCCAGAAGTAGTGTGACCATGAAAGCAAGCATAAAAAAGATACCGTATCAATCCACAACCTGTAGCAAAGGAAAAATCCTTATATTCTGGTTATGAACATACAAACACACCCACAATAGCAAGAATATAACAAACGATATAATGGGGATTGATCCAAAAGACCCGACACCACTAGACCCACTTCGCAAAGATGTTTCCAATAACAGGGTCAATACCACCAACAATTACCCACATCATTTGCAGGAGGCTCAAGTAGAATTTTCTAACCCACATACTACAGATGTGTCCCCCAAAAGCTCCTCGAAACGAGCAGTTGACGAAGAGCATTTGCATACTTCGCGAAACGGCGCAGACTATGGAACAACAAAAGAATAATGTAAGAGCAGTAATTATAGCAGCAACTTTGCAATCTCATGTACCAGACAACTTGAACCATATTCAGGCCGAGACACCGTTTGCAAGGTAGGCAGCGGTGATTCATGCATACCCAGAGGCAGACTTGAGTTCATTGCTAATTGTGGTTGGTTTTGCTCGAGACTGGTTCGACAACCGATACAGGGTCATCAAACTTGGGGCTAGCGGTAGCAGGCGGAAAAGGTTTCACGGCATCTCTGGCCATGGGAGATATCGCCCGATGACCATTAACGCCTTGTACTAAGATCAAAATCTCCTTTCAAGACTTTGAAATTAATCACCAGTAGCTTTTCATGTAATCCAAATGTCCTCAGCACACAGCAAATTTCCTCAATTGATACATCTACATACTTGCTGACCATCTCTTCTAATAATCATCCCAAGCTCTTCTAATAACTGGTCTCGCCGGGTCCCATGGTCCGTGAATCTCATTCTTATATTTTTGCAATCCAATCAACCACCAACTACATCCACCCATTGCTAATCCCGTTATCAACGTCCCCAATACCATACCAATTAATCCACTTTTCCAATCCCAAGCTGATCTTCCTGATTGTGGTAACACTAATCCTACCCCGCCACCTGCACCAAAGACTAAGAGTAGAGTAAGGATTAAATGGCCACGTAAAGAATGTAAGCGAGTATAACGACGGAAAACAGGAAAGAGCCCAAAAACTTCGATGGAGAAGAGTGTCAAGCTGAAGACTTGCCCGGTACTTGGGAGACGAGAAGCGAGGACTGTGGAGGCCATCAAAGCAGCATTCGTACTCAGACTAGCGGGGATGTTTTTGTTTTTGGTATTTGATGGAGGATAACTAGATGATGAGGACGGGGAAGGGGTAGCGTAATCGAAAAAGAATATGTTGATTGTAAAAAGAAGAAACGACATTGCCCAGATAGAATCCGAAGAGGTTGATCTGGTGAGAGACTTGAGAATAGGAGAAAGCCCGAGCAGGGTGAAGTATATCAAGAGGGCTGATTTCGCCGTTGAAAGACGAAGAGATGTGCGATGAGAGAATGGTGGATTATGTGGTGTATAAGTTGGTCGTGTTGGGGGTAATTGCGTTTGACTCGAAACAGCTGATTGAAGTGATAATGTTGATGTTGAATGGGAATGCCTTGGCCCACTTGCAGCTGTTGCCAGTAGATTTGGCGTTGAACTTGCTGCAGATATGTTTGAGAATGGCTGAGGAGGCGGAAATGCTGGCCGAGTACTCTCTTCTTGTCCAACCCATAGATCCCATAATAGCCAGCCTAAGAAGGTAGCTATAGATCCCCATCCAACAACAGAGACGGGAGATACATGCTCCTGGTATATCCCCACAAAAGAAACGACAAAGATTATGACAGAACAAACATGTTGAACTATAACCGTCGAGTCTGCTACCAATGGCCAGAAGTCATAAGGTTGAAGACGTGGATTCCTCTGAAGATGTTCGAGAAAGGTATCTTGATCTGTATAGTTATCTGGATCTGTTTCAATTCAATCAGTACAATTATTCATTTGCAGATTAGAGTCGATCATACAAGATTGCTTCACCCATAACAACTTCTTCCAAGTAGCTTTGCGTCTTCTATTACTAGTTTTAGTTCTATCATTTTGTCTTCCTCTACTTCTTAATCTTCCAGCATCTCCATTTGTCATACGCAATTGGTTAGCGGCCGCCGACGCTCTACGAGGTGGTGAGGCTTGAAAGATGGCATCTTCAGGCGCAAGATGTGATCTCTCGTGAGGAACGATTTGTGCAGAAGTAATATTAGGGACCGTTGAACTCCGATTCAAGGGGGGAGCAGACTGAGGTGCCAGTGGAGGCACCATAATTGAGAAGGCTGTAGCATTGACATTTGGTTGAGAAATTGTCAGCCTTGAGGATCTGTAAATGTTTTTATTGCTATTGAGGTTACTTTAGCCTGCCGTTATGGTTGATCAAAGCTTATGTAATAAGCCTACTCGGTTTGCATCACGTGATATATATACGCTTCCAAGAGATACCTAGGTATGCTTAGCGTATTTTACTCTTCGCTTGCTATCACCCACTGCGTCGCTGTGAATGACAATATATACCACCAATGCTACTCTCTTATATATGGAACATCCAACTGCTACTTCGTACTTAGCTTTGTATTCTTTCAACTTATCTATCATTAGAACCACAACCATCAAATCTTTTTGAAGGAATCGTCCGATTTCCATCTCATCTTATTGTTGTCAGCATCGATATCAAAATCCTCCCATATAAGCATGATTTCAACTTTCATCCTGCATAGAAACATCACAGGGCCAAGTTCAGGAGGCTGAAGCTTATATTCTTACAAGCAACAATACTATGCCACATTTCATTGTCCTAATGTTAAACATTTGCTGAGTATACAATTGATATCAAAACACTTACTATTTCGCTTACTGCTCAGAGGAGTTTCTCGGGGTAATTTTTGATCCTTTACATCCATCTATAGCGGCTTACTATGGGGAATTCTTTTATGAGCACGGTGAGCACCAAATCATAAGTGACAAGAAACGCTGCAATAGACTCTTTGCAAAGGAGGAGATCCCCGACAAATTAATCTCATATGCCTTGAAATCACCTTAAAAATGGTGGCAGTGCAGTCAAGGTAGTAACCAGTTATAGGTTACCCCTTAGAGTCGAAAAGTGGCCGAGATCCTGCTACTGACTGTATCATTGTCCTAAAATAATCTACACATTGAAGGTTGGGGGCCGGATCCTGGAGCCTGAAGGCCCTCTGGACTGCGGCTCTGGTGAATGAAGGAGGAGTCAAAGGAACTTTTTATTTTTTGGAGAGATGTGTACGGAATAGAAGTACCGAGAAGGTCTCTCGTATTCCAAGGCATCGACCATATTATGAATTTTAATGACAACAGTTCGACGCTGCCTGCGATCGGGGCTAATCCCATCAATTACATTACAAGATAGTCTAACACTATTGTCTTCGACCCATACGGAGTAGTCTTAGGAAACGTATCTTTAGATCGGAAAACGGGAATTTTGAATCTGTACCTGTCGATCTTTGGAGATTATGACGAGCAAAACATATGTAATGGCTATGATCGCTATGATTAAGCTCTGGTAAATTTGCACAAGATTCATGAACCTTTACTTACAGTGTGTTTATTACGTAGGTACTAGGTAGGTTACTAGAGACTACGATCATAGGATTTCGCAGGATTGTTGTTCATATATATATATATCATATCATATTATCATCGCAGTTTTGATCGCGTACAAATGCCAAGACGCCAAGAAAATATGGGAAGCATTTACCCCTTCATTGATGAACATAAATAGCTCGTTTAAATACCATGGTTATGTTGCCTGGGAAGGCCTAGGTATACAATCAATAAATGGTCTTCATTATTGAGGTTTCCGTAGAAGGCTTTCATAGACAGCAGATATTATTTAAATGGAGTTCTACTATGGCTTTTGAATGACAAATATAGAGACTTTAGTTGGGCAACCAATGAGCTACTCGTATCGCACCACATGGTACAAGTCTGACTCTGGGTGTGATTATCTCTTCTCGGAATAGTATGCCAAGTAAAATAGATTTGTCCATATACTCAGTGTGAAAAGATGGCTTTTTACTATTCATTTATCCATACGAACATGTCTACTTCGATAATCAACACTACATAAGTTTCGAGGCAAAATATGCTTCAGTTCTTTGATCCAACAATCAAACCCAACGCAAAGACCAATTTCTGTGACAAGCAATGACCTTTAACAAGGATTTCTACAGTATGCATGCTACAATAATACGAAGGAAAATTAAAGAGCAACAGCGTTATCCCCATAATTTGGAATCCCACTAAGCTTAATCATCTAAATCTCCACCTTTGAATGAATGGCCTCCCCTTGGCAGTACTCTAGTAGTGGCCCAATTGGTAACTTATGAAAAGCGCCGAGTATATCAGTAATCTAGGTCATCAGGCTGTCATTTATGAGAGAAAGGTTAATTGGATTTTTTCGCTGCCTGTAGATAAATGGGATAACATCCAAGAGACTAGTTAGTTGAAAGAAAAAGATACATTTTCATATATACATATATGATTGAGGAAAAAACTCTGTTTTTAAAACCTGGTTGTATAAGGTTACGGAGCCATAAAACGTTTCTGGATAGCGAGTGAGTGGTGAGAGATTCCAACAAAATGCCTAGTCAAGATCTTACAAAAATCGGACAAAACCCAGTCAACTCACCCACTCATCTTGCTTTCAGCCAACCATCCAAAAGAAAAACATTTCATCCATCATTCACGCCCCATCAGCCCATTCAACCTTAATCATTTACCCTGCAACTATCCTAGCATCATCCATGAAAATCACGCAGAGAGTCAAAGACCCTGAAAGGCTGAAGCTTTCTTTTCTCTACTGCAAGGAGCCTTAGCTCTGTAGGATTCCGCTACTGTTTGTTGTATTGGATTACCCCATATCACTAGCATCTTAGATTGTGCCGAAAATGCATTGCTTGTTTGTATTGCAAGTATTTTTTATTTTTGTGCAAGTAGTAAGGTTAGGTATAGGTTACACTACGTGATGTTACTGACCTCAAGTACGAGAGTTTTCCCACACCTCCCCTTCACCACTTCTTTATATTCTTTACTCTTGATTCCAATCAACATCTCCATCTCGTTCAGCCTGTTCATTTAATCATGTTATAAGTGTTAATCACACTCATTAAGCTGCATTCGGGAAGATTGAATATTGATTCACAATACGTTTCCGGCATTCCTAACATTCTGATTGCGAGTTGCCAAGGGCCAACAGGACCCGAAACCATCTGAATACCAATTGCAGCCAACGAACAGAATATATCATTGAATCATTAGATATATATATTACACCTTGCCTTTCACAAAACCTACAAAAATAAAATCACTAAATAATATATCATACAATCCCAAAAAATGCGACCAACATCACCCCTCTCGCTTCTTCTATTCCTCCAATTCTCAACCGCATTCCCAGTAACCACACGGGCAACAACCCAATTACAAGAATGTCTGCGTTCTCAATCATGCACTTCACTGCGCTCGGCCATCAACAATCTTTCTATTTTCCACTCCAAACCCAGCGATCCCCATAACCCCCATTTCCCCGAACATCAAAGGTTATCTTTCTCAGCTCTTGTCAAACCAACAGCCACATCTTCCAACGCCAAATACTTTGCGGAAGAAGGCGCCTTTGATAATTCACCAACTACCCCTTCAAAAGATATCTCTGCAGATGAAGCCCTTTCTGCAGAAACACCACTTAGTTCAGCGTATCTTCAAAGTTTGACAAAGATAAGTGACGAGCATGAGACTAGGCCAAGCATGCCTACTTCTGCACTGTCTACATTGCGTAAAGAAGACGCGAGGAAATACTGGGAGGGTGAAGTTGAGGAGAAAGGGATCAATGGAGAGAGCCAAATATGTGGAAATATGTGGCCTGGGACGGCCGTGGGATACAGAAGTCGATTGACGTATCTGGAGATGGGAAGGAGAAATGATTTCATGGTTGTGGGGATTGTAGTTGTTTTCTTGATTGTTGTTTGTTCGTTGGAATTGATGGATCGATTTGGGTGAGTTTGGGTTCCTTTTCTTTAACTATTTGAATTTGGATTTGGCTGACATTTGGATAGGAAACGAAACTCCAGACGAGGGGAAATCTTCCTTGAGGACGATGAAACATACACTTTCATTATTAAAAGGCCCAGCGAGTTTTATGAGATACCACATGGATGCAATGAAAAACATGCTCTGGAAACGGAATATAAGGAATATAGGGATGATGAGACTGTTGTGGATGAGGATTTGAATCAGGATTCTGAGCGCAAGATCTGAATTGATCTCATCACAACAAATTGTTTCTTTTGTTTTACTGGGCAGGCGAGTTGGATAATGGTCTTCGGGAATTTCGATAGGGGCAATTGGATGCAGAAAAGGGGGCATGTTGGGCATTCGTAGCATGGTTTTATGTTTATGGACAATTTAAGTCGAATTGTTCATACCTACTGGGTGATGATCAATAGTTGGAGTATTAGGCTGTATACGTAGCAATGGTGCGTAGCAAATAAATGAAGGAATAAAACGAATTTCTATTAGTCGTGAGTTCATGACCTAACTGTTGGTGGTTCACCTGGAGCTTGCATCTTTTCCATTTCCAGGTTCTTTGTTCTCACTCTACTGAAATTGAAATATATGATGCTCAAATGACAAAGTTATTTGGCTGGTGGGAATAGTTTTCTATCTTCTGGGTATATTTATAGATTGATATACGAACCGATGCGCAAACTTCTACTAGGGAGTCTTGCGCACGATATACAAGGAGGCCGTAATTTGAATAAGTATTCTGATTATTGACACCTATGTATCAGTGCAAGATACTTACTGGTAATTCATCAAATGTCTGGAGACATGGATATCAGTGAAGTTCAAAATAATATAAGGTTTGGGGGTAGTTCCCGTTGATAGTAAATATTTGAAGTCTCACAATCTCAATCCTCTACAGAGTGTATTGTAGGTCGAGTTCTAGAAGATCTGTAGTCTGGATAGATGATGCTTGAGTGATGGATTTTCATGTGAATTGGAGTATTCCATGCAATGAAGAGAATACCCGGACTCGGCTGAGTGGCTGTCCCGAGTTGCTATTACTAAGTAGCCGTACTGAGTCTATCAAACAAAATAACAGCGGTACAGTTCAGTTACCCAACCGTTCAAGCCATATATCGTTTCGTTCAACCTGGGCCTCTTCAATAAATAACACTGCCAGGCCCAGACAACACAACACAAAAATTCAATACCTGAACATAACAACCAACTTTCTATTCTCATCGACATCTTCTCCAAAAGTTACTCATCAACCCCCAAACACCTTAAACTAAACAACAAACCTTCACAACAACAACGACGACGACAACAACAACAAAGGCACTCCAAGCTATCTGAACAGACAAAACATCAACATGCTGCCTGCCTCTCATGTGCCAAAGATGGACAACGCCTTAAACACGGACCACGGTGATCAATTCAGCATCGCAAATCTAGTCTTTAATATCATCCTGTGGAGCATGGTAACTCATATCGGCCTTGTGTACATTATATACGTCGTGAGATTGGTACTCTGGGCCATAGCCAATCGTGCAGAGGAAATGGAGAGATCGCAATTGGAGGTTGGTATTGAGGATGGCACAAAGGATGAACGGGAGACATTCTTGAATGAAGAGACTTTCTAGGTTTGCGGTTTTGGTTGCGGATTGTGGAGGTGGGCTTTGGTGGGCTTGTTGTGTTGTTTTGGGGGATCATTTTGCTGCTGGGGCGTTAGATTCGGAATGTTTTGGGATTGCGCAATTTTGAGGAAGGGTCAGGATCGAAGATGGGCATTGTGATTGCATATGGATGAATGGATAGATAGCATGAATTTGAGCAGCAGGTTTGATAACACTACCGCTGTTGGACTATCAGTCTGTTTCTCGACATCTCTGTCTGATACCCAGCAAATATCGATAAAAATGTCACACTGCATGCGGATTTTGCCTCAGTCAACGTAGACTTTTTAGCAAGATAACTTGCCCTTAGTATTCAGTATATCAATCCTATACAGCCAAAATTGATGCCACCTTTTCATTTTTATCATTGTCGTTTTTCTTTCGCACTTCTAACCAGAATTACATGTTGATTTGCCGTTGTGTCACAGAGATTATATTGCGTTGACTTGACTCTCCCCTAGAACGCTGTGATTGTGCCTGTAGACATTTCCAGTTACGGTATTTCTTCATCAATTACTATATATTTGGCATAGCCTCTGAGTTTTCTCGTAATATGATTCCGTTGTCACCTTGTAATCATTCCCAATTTTTGGTCTTTTGAATATATCGACAGATGAACAATCTCGCAAGATGATGGACTACTAGACGAAACCAAGAGCGGGGTAGTATTCTCGAAATTAGCATACCTTGCGCAGAGGTCATGCTTCTCAGTAGTTCTGTTTCATGAGTAGCAATACCCTACGATGAGGATATCCAACAGCAAAAAGATTTGCGACATGGAGCCTAAAACGATTCGACATTTGATCGTCGGCAAAGCATTCCTAAGAAGAGGAGGTCAGAGTGGGAGGTAGTTACCGACCCAGCTTTTCTTTACTTGGAGTGTACTCTTAGTCCGTGTAGCGGAGATGGCCACTGATTGTATTCTCGTCTATTCAGTTCTAGTCTTTTAAATTGTCTTTTTTTCATCTACTCAAGTTTTCCTAGAATTACTACTGACCTCTTGGGTAATCATCACCCACACTACTGGCTAAGGATTTGTACATTAATGGCAAAGTTAGTCCTTAGTCTTGTTACAGAGCTAACTATATTGCAATGATTATATTCATCGTCTTTTCAGTCATACGTTCATTTCTGATCCAAAATTTGCGCATAACCACTTGCAAACACACATCATTGAAACGTATAGGTGTCAAAATACTGCATTGAGGAGAGGGCCAAGTATTTCATACCAATCGTCACCTGCATCAACTTATTTGCAAACAGAAGAAGGGCAAGTTCTGCTTAAAGCCCAGAAAAAAAATCAACTTTCGCTACAGAATGCACTCATTCTTTCAACCGTAAACCCATTCTTGCTACTGTGGTAAGATTCTGCATAGTCTTTTGAGTGTTAGATATAGATCAAATGATTATAACTTGTTTGAGAGCTAGTATGGCCGGCCGAATAATGGCTATTAGATTTCCAACAACACATCATCACTTAATCAGCATCTGCCCTGATGAGTTTCTGCAGCAAATATCTTGACGTGGAAAAGGGAGTTAAACTCTGATACTTTTAAAAGAATAGAAAAATAATTTTTGTGTCCCAGGATTTATATTTTCTACGTATGAATGAATCGCAACGGCTGCCCACAAAATCTGGATATTGCATTGGTCAACCATGAAGCTCCTAAACTCCAATGAAAATGCCAAATTAGACATAAAAGTGTGAAAGAAGTTCTTAAGAATCAGAAGATAGTTCTCCCCCCACGGAAAATTTCCGGGCGAAAAGTTCTTCAACTCTTCATTTTGCTCTTTCTGTTTCAATATATATCACATCACTTTACGATTGAGATATCTGGATAGATCAATAAGATCTTTCCATCATGAATCTCATCATTTTGTCCCGAAAAGACATTTTAATAGCTCACTTCAATTCGAAATGCTGTTTCCAGCGACCAAGCATGCTGGGAAAAAGAGCACCAATGAGGTAGATGAGAGAAGTTTATCAAGACTCCAGCATATTCATCAGCTGCCGGGAGTAGCTTTAAAGAATTGGCGAAAACTTAAATGAGTTATGGAATAATTGCCGACAATGACGGAGTTTCACCTCAAAATCAGGTGAATAGTGAAACAAATTTTTTTTCCTTCGGGCCTAAGTCCCATCTGGTCTGTTGCTCGGCATGCTGTCTGTTATCAAACTACTCAAGAGAGCTCGTACCAGATATACTGACGCGCTTCTGGAATTCTCCAGAAGAAATAGTCTTCTGCTTAGAGCCCCGGCTTCGTGCCGCACTATTACGCGCAGAACTATGGTGTCTATTTTTGCTGCGATACAACGAGCCCCGGAGACTTTTCGGGCTGTGAATGTGACAGAGACTGAACCAAGATACTCTGACACATTTTCTCTCTTCGTATATCTTTCTCTCTCGCTTGACTCAAAGAATGACTGAATGGTACTCCTATCCTGTTTCATAGCTAGAACGGCCGACAAGTGGGAGATTAGCCTTTGCTATCCGTGTAGTTCAGCTGCGGCTAGCAGCATTGATTGATAGGCTAGAACTCTGCGAGATAATCTGTTAGCTGATTATATATCATATGCCGATGGAAACTGAAAGTCCTGAGACTGTCTGTGTACCGGAGTTTCTTGGAATAGGAGATCTGCTCAGAGAATTCTACGGCATTTGAACCTGAACTTCCTTGGGTATTTAAAGTTGCTTTAATCAGAACAATCAATTAATTCTTCACCACAACTGACTGCCAGCGAACTCCTTGGGCCGACTTGTCCTCACTAACATTCTTTCACTCTGAAAGTGAAGTCAACATCGCTCCCCCACAAGTGGATAATCTTGAAAGAGAATTAGGAAAGTGCAGGTGGGAGAATACCACTCAAGCCTTGATGTTGTGATATATTCTATTAATAGATACACAGTTATTGAATGACTGGTGTAATTGAAGAAGGGTAGATCTGAACCTTGAAAGGGTCAAAGCTAGGTAAGATCTATTCGAGACGCGTGTCGAAGACCATTGACCATCTTGTGGTCAACCATACCAATCAACGAGATTCCAATGCAAGTGAATGGATTGTAGGCAGTGCTTTGATATAGTTTTTAGCTTTGCATGCCTACGATAAGTATATTCGTGTGTGCGTTTGAGTTGAGAAATATTCTGGACAATTCCTGAGGAAGAAGATAAGGCTCACGTAACGGTCTGGGCAATAATCAAAGACGTATTGAAGGTATAAAGATTCATTACTGTCTATTTTGGGTTTGTAGCATACTCCCTATCATATCTACTTTCGCGCCAATTTCGCCCCTTTCTTCCTCTACCTTCATGTACTCTTTCCCCAAATGACTTACCCGCCAAAGCACCTACAACCGCCCCCAGCATTGCAAAAGCGACCTTTTCATTCTTACCGCCCCCTTTATTCTTGGTTGTAAGCTCTTGAGCCGCTAGCCCACCAAGCATTGCACCAACAGCACCATATCTTAGACCTGTTTCGTCTGAGTCGTTTTGAGTTGAAAATTTATTCATCGATTTGGATGTTCGTTTGAGGGGGGGATCCATTCTCTCATTCAAAGTATGACATCTCCTGTTGTTTCGATATCCTTTTGTATTCTCGTACCCTCGCCGATCAACTATATCTCTTGGCCTTGACTCATCATAAGGGAATGACCCCCTCCGATACAGATTGTTTTGAAAACGGCCCAGATGATCAGAATTTGGCGAGTCGCAATTGATATCATCATGCTTTCTATCATTTAATGATGCCAACGGAGAATTATCATAAGAAGGTGGCCGGGCTTGCCCAGACCTAGCATCCTGGTCTCTAGGTGAATCAGAAACATGTTTATGAGGGCTATCTCGAAGACGCCTAGCCGGGTCAAGTCTCTTCCCCTCATCCTCATCAAGTCGCTTGAGGGCCTTCTGCTCTTGCCCACGATTTACTCTCTCGGGTGATGCGTCATTGTCACTTCCACTTTCGCTTCCTACTAGACCACCACCTCGCAGTCGTTCAGAAACCGCACTCTTGATATTGCGCGGATGATATGTTTCAGTGTGCAGAGCCTTCTCAGGAATTTTGTGAAAATGTTTGTCGACGCATTTATCGGCAGCTTCTATGCCAAGTTCAATGAAGTCGTCCATTTTCTTTTCGAATGACAAGATTTGGAATGAAAGAACAAGAAGAGAATATTTGGAACAAGAACAGTAAAGTGTTAGCTCCCGAAAAATATTGAAGGCAAAAATGGGATAGAACAAGATTGGAGTAACACAATGATTAAAGCAAGATATATTTCGCTTGGCTTTGCTCATTGTGCATTAGGGCGTTTACATCTGAACTGACATATGGTACAGAATCTTGTAAGAATTTTATACCTTTATATATGAGCATCTAAACCAATTGTTTCGATATATAATATGCACTCGTCCCAATGAACAATATATCTCCCCTCAGTGGTCTCAGAGTAATTCCAACCTTTCTGCAATAATGAGCACAGGAAAAATTTGCTCGAGGGTCAAATAACTTTCATAAACCCAATTAAACCAATCTTTAAGTTTTTCCTCGAATCCATTATTCTTCAAAAGCTCAATGGAGCGAAGAGCTATGGTAATATCGCGATTTATCTTCCATGGAACATATTTTGAGGGATGTATGTATGCTACCAGAGATTCTTCTATGTCTGTAATTGGAGCTAATTAACTTCTATTTTGTTTATCGAGGGTTGCCCAGTGTGCGCGCTGATGACTTTCCATGATGATATAGTTCTCTCTGGGCAGATTGAAGAGGGTAGTCACACTTATTACGATATATTTGATCTCATTTGTAAGAGATTCATTGCTCCTTATTTATAGATATGTCCCAATGTTTGATTCTTTCTCAAGCATCATAGTAGAGCTATGAAAGAAAAAGTGTACGAGAGTCGAATCCGTTGTTAGGGCCACCCATATAAAGACTAATCATTCGTCTAAACCGATATATTTGGATTTCAAACTTCAAATGTAGCTATGTTCTTATATCGAGGTTTTGCTGTGTATGGTCCAGGTAATACTTCTCTTAAGGTGGCTTAATTCAATATCGCCGCAATGGAGGTGTCTGATGTGATGGGGACCAGTTACTGGACAATGCCGCAAGGCAACCTGAAACCTCGGATATTCGGCACCACTGAAGCCCGTGGGGTTGATATTTTATCGATCAACATTAACGGTCAATGCCTTCAGCCCCTGTAATACAACCATTGGGTTCCCCAGGCTATGTAGTCGTTCTTGCAAATGAGACAGGACTGGAAAGGAGTCCTGGACTCTTGAATATCATGTATTGAGGCACTAGCAAGTGTTTCTTCGATGCTGTTGAGCAGGCATCCGAACAACCTTGGTCTTCTGGTAAGTTTAGGCTCCTGGGAATCAGTCTTCACGCAGTTATATACTTCACATTCGTATATACACCTATTTAGTTGAACCAAAGAAATATTTCAAGTATCAATGGCTTGCAGCAGCTCGATGATGCTAAGATCTTGCAGCTGTCATTCTTTGGGCGGGAATCCTGATTATCTCCGTGATCGATGCAGATATGGTGGCATTCTAGGGCTAGGATTAAAATAACCTTTTGCCGGAATTATGCTTTCCAGCACCGTCATTGCATTTTAATTCCTTATAATTGAACACTAATCTCCTATATAATATAAGTCATATTAACACTTTATGCTATATGGAGACTATACCTTTGATTTGATCTTGATAAGAAAGCATAGCTTCAAAAGAATCTGTTATGGTCCTATTGATCAGGAGTGGTCTGAGGTGACAGTAATATGCAGCAATATACAGTACCCCGCTTCCCCCCCCCTGAATAAATGTTGAAATATAGATCGGTCCATATAAATTAGACTCTATAAATGGAGTCTATAGGGCGAGTCTACAGGTCGGGTGGACGTATCTAACCTTTTAGCGAATTCATAATCTTCATACAAATTGATTATTAATATTGTCAGAAATGGAAAAAGGTTTGTTGTACTAGCATACCGCTTAGTACCATTATATGATTTCCAACAAATATAAGTCCACTACCCTACTTTCCGCATTCCGCCACCCATTTTATACCAAAAACAGCCATTTCGACCTATTAATAACTTTATAACAAATGAAGCTATTAAATTGAAATTTGAAACATAAGTTTATAATAGAATGATTAATAGATTTCAAAAGGAATTAAATTTTTGCGATTTTCTTACAAAAATTTATAAATGAATGAAATCTGTAATTTTTCATTTATATATAAATCCTATACAAAATTGAAACTTTCTTAAAATGCCAATAACTTTTTAATAAAAACTACTAAAAATACTTTGTATGTTTTTTTATTATTATAATATAATATAGATTGTAAGTGTATGTTTATTAGATATATTATACGTTATAATTAAG
>PDUE01000396.1:57053-146101 GCA_002909645.1 Monilinia polystroma | reverse complement strand
TTTATGATCTATTTAGAATTATAAGTTTTGCTAATAAATAATTTATATGAGAAGATGTATAATCATAAATAAAAGCTTAATTATAGCTTGCAATATATTAAATAAATATATATTTATAATTTATATTATATTATAATAATAAAAAAACATACAAATTATTTTTAATATTTTTAATTAAAGAGTTATTAGTATTTTCAAAAACGTTCAATTTTGTATGGGATTTATATATAAATAAGAAACTAGAAATTTCATTCTCTTATAATCTTTTCTAAAAAAAAAATCGCAAAATTTTAATTTCTTTTGGAATCTATTAATAATTCTATTATAAACTTATATTTCAATTTTCAATTTAATAGCTTCATTTGTTATAAAGTTATTAATAGGTCGAAATGGCTGTTTTTGGTATAAAATAGGTGGCGGGATCTAGGGTAGGGGACTTACCGGCCTAAAAGCTAGGCCCTACTCTTTCATGGCTTTAGATGTCTTAAGAAGTAAAGAATCAACTGTTTTGTCAAATTATATGCTATGGTAGCCACCATGCGATTCCGCTAAGCCAGTTAAGTATGAATGTCGACCTGCGAAGAGAAGCAAATTGAACGCCAATGTCTTGCCCCCGGCCATTTAAACCAATCGATCAAAATGGGGAAATAGTTTTTGGAGCATGTGCCGGCTTCGCAAGCTTGTATTGCTACCACCACCGGGATTAGCTGCTAATTTGGATACCGTAGTCTCGTATTTTCTTCAACTCATCTTTGTAGAACTCCTGAGCAAAGGGTGGTCCTCCGAGGCTCCGACCAGGCTTATTAACAGATCTCTTCATTGCAACCAATGTAGGATCGAATGGTGGCTGTCTTTTCTTATCCCTTTTCTCTCCTTTATTATGTAGTCAAGAGAGATTCTGTGATTAAAATTTGGGTCGTCGTTTTGCATTCGTATACAAAGCTTGCAGAAAAGGCGATCAAAGGGAATACAAGCATCTCGGCTAGCAACAATTATTCTGGAGTGTCTCGCCTTCACGACTGTGCTTCGACAAAGGAGTAATGCAAGTTCAAAAGCAAGTGGAAGTCCTTCAAACATATGAGAGAGCTGCTCAATATCTTTGATGAACCTTTTTGTTTTCCGAAAGTTGGTTGACCCTTTTGACTTAAGAAAGTCCTTTTGCTCCTCGTCTGTACAAGCACGTATTAACTGTTCAAAGAAGTCACTTGATGCAAAACCCAGATTCATAAGTTCCTGGATTTTGACAGGAGCTCCGATTGTTTGTTAGCCATCGTTCGAGCAAATAAAGATACCGCATAAACACAGCTATAAGAGATGAAAATTGTCTGAGCTTTTGATCTAGTCAAAGATTCAGTGTTTAGTCCCATTCAAGAACTTGAATGATATAATACTATCTAGAACATTTACTCTTATAGCTGAGTTTATACGATCTTGTGTACGGGCGATGAGAAATACGTTCACTAAGAATGAATTCATACAAGTTAGATATATGCGATTCAAGTTCTTGAATTCGTTCTTCATGTTGTACATCAGATCCAACCCTAAGGTACCAAGATTCTGAAAATTTTCGATATACAATACACAGATGTATTAAGTGTATATCATCGCTTTCTTATACGAATGCTCCAAATACGAGGGTCATTTTTTGTAAAATATATTAATTTTATATTAGCATTAATTAACTAGTATTTAGTGTATTTTGAAAAAACCTTGAATTTTTAGTATTATCATTAGTATTATCATTAGTATTATCATTAGTATTATCATTAGTATTATATTATATTCATTATTATTATTGAAGTCATTCAGAGTTTGAAGTTATTGAAGTAAGAAATGGAATGAAATAAAAAGGCGAAATGGAATAGGGGAGTGGAAGCCAAATGGAAAAAGCAACTTACTTATCTTACTTTGATGAAATATAGACTTGTTTTAATGAAATCAAATTACTTACTATAATTATTAAGGTTGAAAAGGGATTGAAGAATTGAAGTTGAAGAGTCTAATTATGGAATATAACCATTTATAAAGAATTGTTAACTGATAAGGTTTAATGATTATATTATACTATTATAATAATATCTACGCATAGGCTTTCTGGTCTATTATATATTACCTAAAATTAGAATTAGTAGGATTACGCGAAATTTCACAGAATGTTGGTACCGTAGGGATATTTTATATAGAAAGTGGCGTAAGATTTAGTACTTAATTATTAATTATTAACTTTATACTAAACTATTAGTTAGCCTTTTCGATTTTGAATTCCATCTTAATTCTTTGATTCCTTTTCAAGTTCAACGTCAATAATCATAGTAAGTAAACATAGTAAGTAATCTCATGTTATTTCATTAAAGTAATTTAATATTTCGTTAAAATAAGATACTAGATAAGTTGCTTTTTCTATTTTGTTTTCGCCCCTATTTTATTTCGCTTCGTTATTAATATCAACAATCTTAAACTATAAATAGCTCTAATAATAATAATGATGATGATGATGATGACTTTAATACTATAAAAATGATAATTATACTATAATATTAGTGATAATACCGAAAATCTAAGGTTTCTCTTTGAAATATAGCAATTATATCTTAACGCTAATTGAGAATTAATACAAATTACGTGAAAATTTCCTTAATCTCTAGAAATTTCGTATCATCAACATGTTCAATCCCTTAAAGATGATAGGTATACAGCAGTGACTAATTCCAGAATCTTGGTACCCTAGGATCAGCTGATGGAAGATTGAGTATGTGATTGTGGTCAACCTGGAATTCAAAGATGATTCCCGTATAGCACTGTGGTCCATTATTCATTCTCTACATGCTTCAATATTTGAATGCTTGGCAACTAGTTTATGTGGGATCGCCACTGAAAATGTATTGATGGATGTTGCGCACAGAGTGCCGCGCTATAGCAATTGAATACATCCCAAGATGCTCTTTTGCGCCTCCAGCCCTTCGAGAATTAAGCTTTTCGTTGTCTGTAACCATTCATTCCAACAACCACCACATTTTTCTGTGAATTGGCAGTGGATTGATGGCTCAACAGCTAGAGAAAGAAAAGCAAGCAGTATCATAATACGTCACTGTCGAATTGCCCTCTGTCGC
The DNA here is from genome assembly GCA_002909645.1 of Monilinia polystroma. Classification (NCBI taxonomy): domain Eukaryota; kingdom Fungi; phylum Ascomycota; class Leotiomycetes; order Helotiales; family Sclerotiniaceae; genus Monilinia; species Monilinia polystroma. The sequence goes on along the minus strand of PDUE01000396.1, from coordinate 142,991 downwards.
ATTCAACTTCAGCGCCCCAATGCCAAACTGGTAACAACTACATGAGTAGCCATTGCTATTTGAACTGGCTTGGATGCTGAATGACTCGGAATAATTTCCGATTCTCTGCTGGCAATAGGCGCCGAATTCTTCAGGTGAATATGGGAGGGGCTGATTGTCCCTGGGGAAAAGAGTTCATATGAGCCTAGTTCCATAACATAAAAGTGTTCTGCACATACCATATGTTTAATAACTGGGATCCTCGTTGCGTGATGATACTCTTAACATTACAATACGTCGGTGTAGTTTTCTTGACCTGGACTTCAACTGCTCGGCCGCAAATCGTGCGCTTATTGGAAGTTACAGAAGCTGCGTGGGCTATTGTGCACACGAGCAGAAAACGGTTGAGTGCTTCACAAAGCTTCATGGTGGGAATGGTATATTGCAGCTCAAGAAGCTATTCAATCTATAGTCACTTTATAGCCAGAATATCGGTACTAATCGCCTGATATAGGACACAAGAAGGGGCGCAGTGAAATTTTGTACTTCTGCCTATTCAATTAGAGCAAATCTCCGGTCCAGCTGGGATTAATGCATCTCCACCGACCATTCAAACGACCGCAATTAACCCCCAAATTAAAAGGTAGGCGATGGGGTTGGCCATCGAGGGAAATTGAAGATTTCTCATGGTTTGCGGACGTAATAAGCCCTTCTGAGTATGCAGGCCAACTTGATCGCCTACTAAGTATATTCTTCCTTCGAGAGACTCCTCGAGAACCATCAGTGGAGTTTGCTAACTTCGGCGCCGAACAATCGACAAGGTTAATAAGGTTATAATGTATAAATTTAGGGTTATTTTATCATTGCTAGCACACACTGTTGCCTTCTGAGGGTCGCATATCCGGGCTTCTGCACGTGACGTGTCTGCCTAGGCCAGATTTTTTTAGCCAGGATCAGAGAAGCATGAAGCAACAGTTGGAGCAAGGATTTGGTTTAACTTTACTACTCCCCCTGTGAATTATTATAAATTAGTACTCTGGCTGGACTCGGAATATCAGAATCTGATTACCTTGAGCGGCTACAAACCCCAGCGACGACCGGCGACAGCTTGCTATCTCCGTACATTCTTCAATAATTGGACACGAGTCACTCAAGAGCTTCTCGGTCCCGATGGATGAGGGGCTTGACTCCACTATTAGAGATCAAAATGTTTGCTTTGTATTTTCCTCGAAAGCAGAGAACAGTGCTTTGAGTCCAGTCTCTCCAATATCTGACTTACAGACATCGAACGCTCAATATAGTGTATTCATTCAAGATGCTGTTCTTGACACTCTTGGTATCATTTCATGGTTTTGGAATCACATAGGCAGCTTCACTGTACAATTGTCTGCATAAGACCGTACTTTCTGCAGACATCAGTGACGCGTGTGATACAGCGTTAAACACTGAGCTCAATTGCGAGAGCTTGATTCAGTTGACTCCATACTCGATTCAATGCACAAGTTTGTCATTTTAAACCAAGCAGAAGTTTCAGCATCTAACATTGGTGTTCTAGAATGGAATACATCCTCTTTAAATTCACTCTGCACAACAGCTTGCCAGACGGGATTGACGGTGTTACATTCTGTTTCTCAAAGTGCTTGTCCTGATGATACCTTTTTAATTGACGGCAATAGCATGTCGCTGCATGACTTGGTTGAGTTGATTGTCTACAAGTGGAGTCTGATATGTCTAAAAGATACATCAACGAATGACTATTGTTTGGATGTTGAGAATAGGTATATTCACACTGACGCTCCATATGACTAAACTGACTTGTTCTAGCTGGAACATAACGACTATGGTGGCTAACGGCGCTGCAACATGGCCAGTAAATACACAAAAGTGCTATTTGGATTCGTCCCAAGGCGTCTGGGAATACTTGACAGACGAAAATGGCACATGCATAGAACCCGATTGGGAAGAGCTTGACAGTGTCTTCGACACATCTGGACGTGATGACATGTCTGCAATGGATTACTATGTCGATGCTGCTGACCCGATAGATGATGATAACTACGGTTGGGTTAGCGCACTTGATTTCGATGAATATCCTTTGGAAATTCAATGAAGCTCCTGCTTTCTGTATGTTCTTCTGGGACAGATCCTGCCATTATCTAATATTGAATAAGACAGAAATTTAAAGCCGGATATGAAAGTGCTTGGGGCAACGCCTGGGAGTAAGTATCACCATATTGGTAAGAAATGAAGCTAAAAATCTTTTACAGTGAAGTCATGGAGCAGGTTTGGGCGAACATGCAACAAAATTGTGAGCTTAACGAGGTGCTCACACAAGCTCACACAATGTCTCAGGAGTTATAGTCATGTACGTGTTTCTGACCTCTATTTACTAACCCGTTCATCAATTTAACGAGTAAATTTCAGTGGTGACATTGTTTCCGACCCTCCTCCTATTACAACAGATTGCCCCCAAAATATATCTATTTCTAGCAGCGAAATATACACATGTCAGGAGGCCGCCGTGAAGTTCAAAATTCCAACCGCAGGTCTTTATAACTTAAACAGAGAATTAGATTGTCGTGGCCTCACCGATATAAGCCTCTGCGCACCTATGTCATGCCCCATTTTGGTCGTCAACACAGGGGCCACAGATTTTGCCCATGCGAATGTTCCAGTTTCAACCGTTGTCTCAGAATACACGAATCTTACCCTTGCGGAGTTTTATTCTTACAATTTTTTCATATCATACGATTTTGTGATACAAAATCATACTGTTTGTATTGGGTTTGTATCCCCTCAACGTCTACTTTCTTGTATGTGGCACGCTAACATCTTTTTTCAGTCCGCCAATTCAAATATACCAACCGAGCATTTAAAAGCTGTACTGTAATTATCTGTTACTATGAAAAGTTCGGGGGCTCACAAATGGGAGAAGCGGCGAAAAAGTAGCTGAATAGATTCCTAAAATTTAAGCTTACTTGGGCAGATTTCCAAAGATACATGACTGAATTTGCGAACAACACCAGATCTGTGGATTTGCTTTTGGAAATCTACATACATTTGATATTGTACTTTCAGGATTTTTGCTTTTCACTATGCCCGTTTTAAGAAAATCAAATGATTGTAATCTGGAGAAGTTCAGCTGATATGGTGATGCATCTTTCGAAACCTTGTTGAATAGATCATAAGAATCTTAACACTTTTGGTCGACCCAAACGTTCATACTCTTCTTCAGTCTTTTCCCAAACTTGATCACGATCTTCATCCCATGCTTCTTGATTGAAATTATCCGGCCAACCATATGTACTTTCTAGAGAATGCTTAATTTTACGTCGCTATACAAACAGTAAACAAATAATTAGTCTTGTATGTTACACATCATTGATTGCAACATGGAATTTACTCACCATCCATTCGTCTACATAGCCAATATAGCCTAATGCACTGTTTCCCGTTGGAATGACATCTAAAGCCTTGATTCTATTCAACTGCATACGAAGGAAACTTGGAGCATGCCTAGGCCAATAGTTCCGATAGTAGTAAGTGTCATCAGCCCGCTCGAGGGGTACATTAGGGGGGTTCGAAACGTCTGCGCCGTCGTCGAAGGTGGATACTATTCGGATCGTATCTACAAGCATTACATTAGGACGATAAGTTTATCTCGGACATTATACTTACTTTCTTTTGTGTCAAGGATTACAATAGGCGTCTCCGGGTCCCCAGAAGACAGCTGAACATCATGCGATAATATATAGCGCTCGGCTGGGGGGTCCTTTATCTCATCATACGATGGGGACTCGCGACTAGCGCGCAGACTAAAGTCATCCAAAATATCGAAAAGTTGACTGGATTGATAAAGAAAGACTGGGCAAACGCTTTGAGAAGAAGGTAAATGTCGGATTAGTGATTTTGCCGCATCAGAAATGTTGAGCTCATTGCAAAGCGCCTCATCAAGGTGATGACCACCCTCTGGAGGCCAAATCACTTCACCCTCGGAAACTGCTGACAGGCGAACAAAATTTCGGACAATTTCATGAATGAGATATACAATCTCTGCCTCAACGTAGGGTGTTCGTCTATCGTATATGGGGAGCCAGTCGGTTGACGGGTAATCATTGTCGGGTATGAGCGGAATTTCCTTGGGTGGATCTCTGTTTTGAGGCGGCTCGTAATGATAAGGCTGTGAAACCGGGGGAAATAACGAATTTGGAGATCTAGGGTCGGTTGACATCTTGGACCAAAGGGCTGATTCTTGTTGAGTAAAACCAAAAACCACCAATTGCAAGATACGTAGATTTGCAGTCATCAAGAAGGAGGGGCTCCGGAAATTAATCCTGATTCCAAAAACTATATATGCTAAGTAACCACAATGTGTATAGCCGCCGATTAGGGTTTTTCCCTAACTCCAGCTACACGAGACTCGAGTAGAGTGGGGTACTCATACCGCCAGAATTAAATTCCCGATTCTATTTCACTCATATCCTCATTTCAAATATGATTACAAGGTTTCACTACAAGCTTCCGCTCAGATTTTCTCGTTAACAAAAGGAGTAGTGGGTATAAGTGGGTATTCATTTTAAATATTGCGGAAATATTTCTATACTTGTAAGAGTTCTGGAACTTTCTCGTCGCACCCCTAAGCGAGCTTGCCCTACCTCTTCGAATTTCTACCCCCTATTATAAATAATTCATTATTAATCCAATTTATATTATATTTCAATTCAAACTTCGAAAAAATGATGATATTTAATAATAAAGATAATAATTATAAACCAAACCAAAATTAGGATATTCTTCGATATATTAAAGTCATTTAAGCATATAATTGTCAGAAGTAGACAGCAAGTTGCACGTAATATAGGATGTGTATATGCATGTGGTGTGGAATCGATATATTCTATTGTGTATATATTATCGTGAATATTCAAGTAAAGCCTTTTATGTGTGTGTGGGGCACGTGCCACAACATGTGTTTCCAACAATAATAATGGAAAATTCTGGAATTGGATTGAAAAATATATAAAAGTATTTAGAAGCTTTATACAAAGTATATTTAAATTGTAATCTATATAGAAAACATATAAAGGGAAAGTTTATAAATCTTTTATAATATTAACGGTTAAAATATATCGAATTATATATACTTTAGCGAAGAATTGAAATAAGCGAAGAATAACTTTTAAATAACTAAAACATATACTAAACATTAAAACTTTAATATATATAATTCGAAAAAAGCTTTGCTAGTATAACTACAAAAGATATATAGTATACTTTAAATCCTTTATTTTTCGAATACAAATAAAAAAAGATTAGATTTTGTTTTATTGTATAAATAATAAAGAATTAATAATGTTATTATTAATAGGAAAAAGAATAGGGATTAGAGAAAAGTTATATAATCCAACAAATCAATTTTTGAATTAGAAAAAAATGAAAGGATTTGGATTATAAAAAGAATAAATAAATAAAAAAATTTTATTGTATTAAATCGGTATATCGCTTTGGAAAAGTGTTGATTATAATCTGAAATGTTATTAGTTAGAATTATGAATCTTTATTAGTTATTTTAGAAAAATAAAAGCAATAAAGGTATTACTTTGTAAATATATTTTGATTAAGTATTTATTTCTATCATTTTTTTTATTTGATAAATTAGAGCTTAGGTATATCTATATAGAAGATGGAACTAAGATGTATTTAGGATATGCCTAAAAAGTTTGATTAGAATATTATATACAGAACTTTAATTGGCCCCCTTTTTCCTTTAATCTTAATTCAATTGAAAAAGTATAAAAGTGAATAAAAAAGGAGCTAAAAAAGCTTTTATTTGTATCTATTTTTGTTAAAAAATTAAGAAAAAGAATTAAAAATATTGTAGAATAAGGTAGACCCTTTGGATTATAGATTGTATACTGAAAGATTAACTATAAAAATTGAAGATATAATTAAAACACAAGAAATGATTACTATTTATTAATATATATTCGAATTTCTACAAAATTATAATGTATTGTTAATTTAATATTAATTTTTGAATAAAATGATGGAAAAACACGTAGGGTGCGACGAGTAAGGCCCAGAACTCTTACAATTGCTATCTATTATAGAAGGAGACTTTTTATTTGATGTAAAAACCAACAGCTGAAAAGTTCTTGGCTCTCAAAATCCATCTTTGAAGTTAGTGCTATGCCGGGAAGCCTTACAGATGTCGGATTGAATCCCTTTTAATGTGGATTTTGCTCTTTGGAAATTTGCAAGAGAATTTTTGGGACTTAGCAGTTACGGCTGATCAATTTACTTCGGTATATTTCAATCTTTCGTGTGGGCTTTGCCGGAGATTTCCCTCCCTTTTATCTCCATATATATGTTTTGCATATACATAGGCCAGCTCCGTGGACTTCCCATAGTACGTGATGTGCCCACTATCTGCCTAGTATGTAGTGCCTTTTTTTTTGTCGGGGAGACAAGGGAGAGTAACATGAAGGGAAGTATATGGAGTCTAAAGTAACAGTTACTACTCCAGTCTTCGCACTGATATGATATGCTTTATTGCTGTTGAGGCTTCATCAACAATCCAAGTTAGTAAAGTATCTCGACGTACTCAAAATAGACAGCAATTATGAGATTGCTTGTGCTGGTAGCTCTACTATCATGTCTTACAGTAGTACGCTCAAAAGCCGTTTTTGCACATTTCATGGTATGAGATATCGTCTACTATCTAACGCCATTTGCTGATATTGATAATCCAGGTCGGCAACACAGCTTCATACAGCACTGATGACTGGGAAGACGATATCAACCAAGCTCAAATTGCGCATATTGGTGCCTTCCCGTTGAATATCGCTAACAATGACTCAACGGTTGCTGCACAGCTACCAACACTCTTTTCGATCGCTGGGAGCAAGGGGTTTAAACTATTCTTCTCCTTTGATTACGCTGGTAATGGTGCATGGTCACAGGCAGAGGTTATTTCTCTGATTAATCAATACAAAACGGAAGCTGCGTACTATTTTTACAATGGACAGGCCTTCGTATCGACATTTGAGGGTGTTGATAATACACAAGATTGGCCAACCATTATTCAGGATACAGGTTGTTTCTTTATTCCATCTTGGTTGTCCTTGGGCGCTAAAGCAGCCATGGCCACTGGAATTCCGAATGGCCTTTTCAGTTGGGGAGCCTGGCCTGAGGGACCGAATGATATGTTTACCACCACTGATTATTCCTATCTTCAATTTCTTAGCGGAAAACCCTACATGATGCCGGCTTCCCCTTGGTTCTTCACCAACCTTCCCGGATATCATAAAAATTGGGTGTGGAGGTACCTGCGAGTTATTTCATGATTTATACTTGATTGCGCACGTCAATTTAAACACCACACTGAACAATAATCAACAGGGGAGATGACATGTGGTTCGACAGGTGGACACAAATCTGGTATGCAGCACTGGAGTTTGTAGAAATCATAACATGGAATGACTATGGAGAATGTAGTTGTCTCCATTACTTTATTTTCAGAGGAAATACTGAGATTGTTGATCTAGATCATTATATTGGACCGAATCGTGCTAAGGCCTGGTCCCTTTTCGATTCAAGTCACGGAAAAGCTCAATATAATTATGCAGATGGGTTTTCCCATGATGGATGGAGGCAGTTTCTACCATACGTGATTGATATTTATAAAACTGGTGCTTCAACAATTACTGAAGAAGGTTTGTTGGTTTGGTTTCGACCACAGCCAGCTTCAGGCTGTGCTACAGGAGGCACTACAGGGAACACTGCAAGTCAATTACAGATTCAGTATGGCCCAGCAGAGATCGTTCAAGATAAGATCTTCTTTACAGCTCTTCTTGGATCTACAGCGACGGTCAAGGTCACTGTAGGTGGTATTGACTAAGGTGCCACATGGACGAGAATTCCAGATGGCAATATTGGGCTGTATCATGGCAATATCACATACAAAGGTACAGGGTCTGTTGTTGTGACTGTTCTAAGAGGTGGTACCCAAGTTGCACAAGTTTCAGAAGATTCAATTTCTACAATCTGCACAAACAGTATTAAGAACTGGAATGCCTGGGTTGGATCTAATACAGAACCATCGATGTCGGCGGTAACTCCAGCTTATCTCTCAAAAGCTCTACATTGTGTTAAAAGAACTGATCCGGGGGATTACGCTAAGCTTTGTGCTCTCACATGCACCTACGACTATTGTCCAACAGTCTACACCTGCACCGAAGTAGGCAACCTCAGAACAAATACACTCAAAGCAACTGGCCTTAACGGATGTCCAGCGGCTGGGTACAACATTACATATAAAGGCTTATGCAGTTTTTGTTGCAACTATAGAGTTTGCCCCAAGGCTTGTATCACAATTGAGAACAAGAACGACTGCAATCCACCTGCGGCGTCAGCAGCACCCATAACGTTCTGTACAGGTGAGACTGGGATTGATACTGACTGAAATTCACTTTGCTCATTCACATGCAAATATAACAATTGCCCAAACGAAAAGTGTATCTGTACATCTGCAAGCTTTACCGAAAACACGGCTCCAACATACTCAACTTTCAATGGTTACCCAGCAGATAGCGATGGGTAGGACTATGGCCTTTGTGAATGGGCGTGCAACCGAGGCTTTTATCCATTCCCTCCTTGTTCTAGCATTATCCCTCTTGCAAACATTGGAGAGGATGTAACTTCGAATCCGACTTATACTGTTTCAAAGCTTGTTGCGACAAGCAAAGCAAATAGTGTGGCCCTGCTTGCCTACTGGACAACCTGCGAGGATCTTCCAGAATGTGCCCCTGGATTTCGAGCGGTTGGATATGGCCATAGTAAAATGAGTTCCTTTTAATTTAAAGTTATCTAAATTCCCCTTTGATTAATTCAACAGGTTTACGATGCCGACAAGAACGCCTATACTGCTAATGGTTGCACCAATGGTTCCAAGGGATTTAATCGTGCATTCTGCATCCAGATTGATGTTAATCTTGGCCAATGCAACTGGCGAGGTACTGCTACATCCTGCTCACAGACATGCAAGGCTGGAGAATTTCTGCTCACCCAAAATACACACATTGGATATGCGAAGTCGGGCTGTAAGGCGGGGCATTTCTCAAATTTATGCTATAAGAAAATTGAAGTTCCCAGCAAAGATCTTGTAACTTGCCCCTATACGAACTTGAACAATGTCATCACTGGAGGGCATGGTCCTGTCGTGCGGGCTATATCTAACTCAAAGGCGTATTTAGGTGGCTCTCAAGTCCCAGCCAGTGAATGCATATATAAACCTGCGGGAAATGCCCTGTCTTTCAGACTAGCCCAACAGGTTGCCAATGGTGCAATTCTGAACAACATACCAGGTAAATTGGAGGCACATGTCAGCGGTATTGCTGACTTCGATCCTACTCAGAATCAGCCGCCTCGAAGTCGAGCAAAAGACATCGCTGGATATAAGACATGGCTGACGGACCATCATACTATTTCATTGTCAGTAACTTCGACAATCACTATCAACTGCGATGAAGACAACTGGCCCCAAGCTTGTGCCCATTACAATTCAGTTGGAAGCGTTATGAGACTGCCGGTGATTACATGTCCTTGGCAGAATAACAAAAAAGAAAAAAGGCCAGCACCTTCACTTTGGAATAAACAGCATCACCGTGTGTGGCGGAAATTTGTTGATAGCTTCGAAGCGCCTCTTTCTTGCCAAAGAGACGAGTACCCACCATTTCACTTCATGCCTACAGAATATCGAAATGATTGGCCGCAATTCATCCGATCATTGCCTAGCTGGCAAAATAATCAAGCGGGAAGGAAATGGCATGGTATCTGCCAAACCAAAACACAAACTGTCAGTTCTGAAGGCGGAAGTATTGCTGATGGGACGTGTCAATCGACAGTAACGACTTTACAAAAGGTTCAAGCTATGAGTATAGCATTTGACAAACGGTATCTTCAACAGTTTGACGATATGCTTAGTATTAATCCATGTTCAATAAATACAGTATTGACCAGCGATCGAGGCTTCGTGCTTCTTGCAAATGACCCTTGGTATAGCCCTTGGAGATCGCGCAAACCAGCAGACTATGCCAAGAACACAATTCCGTCGACTTTACTAAACAATTTAAAGAGATCGATTCAAAAGCGCAACGATAACGGGCTTAACCATGAACAGGTAGAAGAACTTGCCACATATGGATATCATTTCGTGTCAATTCCGTCATCACTAACGGATCTTAAATCAGATTTTATCTCTGGTGAGAAACATTCACTCCTTGATCTTCTACTTGCTCGTTTTCTTATATACTAGGCATGAACGCAACTGCTAACATGCTGCCTTTTTAGTTGATCTAGGTAACACAACTCGCCGAGCTAATGATGAAGATATTTCTACAATATTGCAAATTCTAGGCAATGATTTCTTGGAGGACGACTGCGAATGCGATAAGTTCCACTACTACGGACCAACTATGGCCAACCAGGTTCAGACTGCAACATGGAATCCCCCTATAACATCTTCAGTAGTGCTGGCTTCTTCGTCATCTATGACTTTCACAGGTGCAACTACCCCAGCTGCGACTGGTTCAAAGCCCGTTCTAAATGTTGCAACTTTGTCGGAAAAATCTATACCCACGAAGAGCGCTGAGGAGAATAAGAGGGGTCGAAGTACTAGTGTGGAGGCTGGCGCTACCCACAAGCATGCGCAGTTCCATCATAGATACTCGCATCGGCATCATCGCAAGGGTTTGTAGATAATTGGAATACAAAAATTAATACTATTGAATTATCATCGAAAAGGCCATCAAAAAATATCTACCGTCATAACAGAACTGTGGCAAAAATGAAGCTCGAGCTAGCGATAACACTCTAGTATTGTTATTAATATACGCCAGTGAAATGGTGGCTGATATTGGATTCTTAATTACCACGTCCGTACGTGTAGTATAAGTTTATACGTATTTTAGTGGATAAAACAAAATATAAGCACACAATCCAATGTTTTCTTCTTTGGGAAGGAGCCCAATTAGCCTTTTAGTCCTCAGCTTGAGCTTGCGTTGAAATTGAACTGAGATTATATATTTCCTTCCATCTGATACATGTTTTTTTCTCAATCTTTCTATTTGAAATGATAATACTACTAGTTAGTTTCCGTTGCTGATTATCATTATGTTTCATTGCTGAAGAGTAGACTTTTCAGAGAAGTCCTCAGGAACAGTCAACGGCGCACGAATTTCCCAATCACTTCAGGGGTCACGAGAGCTAACCGGGAACCCGATTTTCGACAAAGTTAAGACTTACCTACCCTGAGCTTTTGAATAGTCAGGGAAAGGAATCTTTCGCTTTTTTGTTTTGTTATATGGATTCTGTATATTCGATTCTGGAAAGGTAATTGATGATTTATTGAGCTCAGATTATTTTAACATGATGCTTGACTTTTTTACTGCTCGAACTTTTTATGTATCTTTCTACCTACCTACCTAGATACTCGTAACAAAATCACCTTCGCCAACTTGCTAACTCGAGAGATATAACTTTACATCCATCAAGAATTCTCAATAACGTTTCTTTTTTTAAAACTTTCGCATCTACTTCGATTTCTAAATACTCTTATTTACTTCTTCACTTCTTCAATCCCCTAAAAAGCCCAAATAAACTCTCCTCTCCTCTCCCAATCTCCCAATTGCCAAAAAATACCCAACCACCCATCTAACAATCTAACAATTTGACAACCTAGCAATCCCAACCTAACAGCCTAACAATCTTGTTGGAAATCATATATAATGGTACTAAGGGGTATGCTGGTACAACAAACCTTTTTCCATTTCCAATAAATCTATCAACAAAATAAATCACCAACCCACCCAACAACCACCACACACCAAAATCTTGACTCACAAACTATCCACCTATCCACCTACCCACTAACCTATCTCCCCCTAAACCCAACCGACTCTACCTATTTATATTTTCTATACATAGGTATACATCATATACATATAAATATACACCACATCATGTCATACCACATGATAGGTACCCAAAGGCATAATATCAGCATCAGCATCAGCATCCGCAAGCTAGCTGGCTATAATCATAAACCACGCGAATCATTTAAATTCAAATTACTTATGTTTTATTACCAACCTACCAACCAACCCACCTACCCGCCAACCTAGGTATTCAAATAGATACTCAAACAGAAGTTTCGTTTCGTTTCCTTTGGTTTCATTTCATTTCGCTTTTTCTTTCTTCTCTTTTCCTTTCTTCATCCGTCCCCTATTTTATTTGACTGAAATCTACATTTGACCCTCTTCTTCTTCCTTCGCTTACCTTACCATACTTCTCCTATTTTTATTTATACCCCTCTCGCCTCCCGTGCCGCCTCTTTTCTTCTCTCCCCCACACTCACTCAACAACCAATTCCCAATAAATATATTGCCCCCGCGCCTCTCAAGTGTAAAAAAATCCTACACTCAAAAGTCCTAGTTTCGAATGATGAGCAAAAAAAAATAAAAAAAAATAAAAATAAAATAAAAAGAACATGCTATAATAATTGATAATTGATAATTACTAATTCTACAAAGAAAAGAAAATTTCGCTTCTCCCAAACGCCATCATGTCTCATGCCCGACTTGAGTGTCATGAATCTTCTGAACGCTGTGTGTGAATGCTTTAGTCGCCTGCCTTTGCTTCTTTTTATTCGCTTGGTATCGCTGCTCGGATAATGTATTATGTAGGTTCTGGGTAGATTTTTTACAATCTCCTTCCTTTCCCCTTTCCCCTTTCCCCTTTCCCCTTTCCCCTTTCCCCTTTCCCCTTCCCCTTCCCCTTTCCCCTTTCCCCTTCCCCTTCCCCTTCCCCTCCTGCTCCCGATTAAAAAACCCACACCCAGAAAAAGAGTCCAAACACCGCCGCGAAAAACAATAACCAAATCTTCCAACTAACGCCCGTTTTTTGACTCATGATTAACATCCGGTTCATCGTTCCTCTAATGCGTACTCGCGCGCCTTCAAAATTATCATTCATTTTTTCGGCAAGGGCGGAGGATTCGCGAATCTCGTCGCCGATGGCTATGGTCATCTGGATGTGGGGGTGAGTTGTATGTTTGAGAAGGGTGGAGAGTGAAGAGGGGAGAACATACACTTTTCAACTGGCGAACTTTGCCCATGATGCCCTCTACCTGATCATTATTTTGACTCTCGAGTTCGTTGAGAACGGCGTCGCTGTATTGTCCTCTGTTGAGTGTCATATATTAGTGTATGCCATGCGCAAGAAGATGAAGACCGAATCGCATAATTTCTCCGCGATGCGGGATATGCACTTGCATCTACCCCCTACCCACTATCTCCATCCTCCACAATCCACCTTCTCGAACCTCTCCAGAAAAACCACACCACACCACACACACCACACCACACACACCACATAACATACCTACTATTCGGGGTAGCAGATCTAAACCCCGCAGCACTCCCCCCCCTCTCATCCCTCTCCGCATACCCTCCCGCACCCCCATTATATGCCCCTAGCCCCCCACCCGCATACCCCCCATTCCCAACCCCCGTATACCCATACCCCCTCGCCGCCGGACTCGAACTCGCATTCCTCGACTGCGCCCCTGCGCCCCCATTATAATTCTCAAAAAGCGCACTGCGCGGATCGCGTTGGTGGAGCGAGGATGCGCCGAATCTATTTCCCGAGGGGGGCTTCTGTTAATAGTTTTCTGGATAGAGTTGTGTTGCGTATATATATGTGCATATGTATATGAATATGAATGTAAAGATGAAATTTCAGCTGCATGAAGATTGTGTATGCGCTCAATAATCCAATTTCTCCATACAACCGCACGTAACCCCAACACATGTTGATATTGCCTCCGCGAACAAATGAAGCTCAAAAGGGATGCGCAAACGCTAAATAGGAGAATAGAACGGGGTGGAATAAATGGTTTCCTACATACCTATTGGCCATGATTTCTCAAGTGATATTATGTATATGTATGTATGTATGTATGTATGTATATGTATGTGTGTGTATGCTTAGAAGAAGCAAAATACAAGGCAAGATAAGTTGTATATGGCTTTATTGGAATTGGGTTATGTGTTCGCTTGTCAACGGATGTGGTGTTTACTTACACCAATCCGACTGGATTTTTGGTGTTTCGAAACACAGCAACGAGGAGATATCCAAATGAGAATGGGAATGAAAGTATAAAGTACGGAGTATGGAGAAGGATGAGGTAACGGTCTGAGGTTTGGGGAAAATTTGGCATGATCCTGGCTCTTTAATATGTAATCCTAGCATTCTTTATCTTTATCATGAAATCCAGTCTGTGCAGAAAAATTTACGCGTTGAAGGGTATTGTTTTGGTTTGGCTTGCTTGGTTTTGTTTGGTTTTGTTTACTTCTTTTCACATAACAGTATTACTTTTGTATGGAGACTTTGGATGGATGCAAAGTGCAATGGACGCCCCTTTTTGTCTGGTATCTAGAAGTATACACATGCATGTGCAGAAAAGCCACTCGCCCCCAATTTCCCTGTGCCCCATTTCAATCGTTCATATCATATGCTTAGAGTCGTAATGTATGAATAGGAAATTTCTGTTGATGAAACTGAAAGATGCCTTGTTCGATAGTAAAGTATGAACGCGATGTAGGATTTGTTGAGATCCGGTGAAGTTGACCAATTGTCGAATGAATCGGGTTTCATCAATCTACCCAAGTGCAATCATTCTCCCTCAGTTTCCTTCCATCTCATCGTCATCCTCTTCGGATTGGAAATCATCATCTTCGTCTTCCTCATCATCTTCAGCTGGAAGTTCCTGGGCAGCTTTGGCGAAATCAATTTGCTTGCCACGAGTGCGACGGCCTTGGATGATGTTGCTCTTATCGATTTCGTTGTCTGAAGCTTCCTCCTCAATTTCTTCCGCTATACATGTTATTAACTACCTCTCAACGAGTTATAGGATGAGTCTATCATGAGTTCTTACCTGGTGGTGCAGCATCCTAAAATAACGGTATTAGTATAGAATATAGCTTGAAGAACTCTGGATTGTAACTTACATCATCACTGGAACTATCCTCACCACCCTCACCCATAGTTACATCTTGAGGTTCAGCAACACTCTTGCCCTTGCCTTTGTCGGCAGTAATATTTGACGCAGAAGTATTTTGTGCAGACATTTTGATGAGATATTCAATAAGGGATTTATTGTTTGATTATGGTTTTTGGATATTTTGACTTGAAGTGTTTGAAATGTTAAAATTGACAAAATTGACAAAGTTGACCAAAGATCAAATCAAAATCAATGATAGGGAAAGTAAGTAATATAAAAATAAAAAGTACTAGGTAGGTTGGCAGGTAGGTAGTAGGCAAGAATGGCACGGTCCTAGCACCGCACGCACGCCCGCCCTACAGAATAAGTGATATATGATAAATGATAAATAATAAATAATAGATAATAGATAATAAATAATAGATAATAGATAATAAATAATAGATGATAAATAATAAATAATAGATGATAAATAATAAATAATAAATAATAAATAATAAATAATAAATAATAAATAATAAATAATAAATAATAAATAATAAATAATAAATAATAAATAATAAATAATAAATAATAAATAATAAATAATAAATAATAAATAATAAATAATAAATAATAAATAATAAATAATAAATAATAAATAATAAATAATAAATAATAAATAATAAATAATAAATATCTTTTGGGGAAAAGCGCGTTTGATTGACGAGAATGGCGCTAAATTGACGCCAAGATGGATTTGCTGAATTCTGATTCGTTAGAATTGAACTTTGAAGACGGCCGCTTGCTTGACAAGGATTTCCGAGATGTTTATGATACGGAGTAGGTATGTTGGGTAATTATAGGTGAACGGAGTGGATAATACATTCTAATACGTTGAAGGATAGCAACCAACTTCTTACATCCATGGATGTACTACTAGTAATGAAGTCCACGGGTACTAATGAACTAAGTAGTTCCATGGACGAGTCAGCAATTACTAAGTAGGTAATAACTACTACTAGGTAGGTAGGTGATTAATCGATTAATCAATCCATGGATACTTGAACATGTGCTTTCTTTTTCTTCGAACGTAACCAAATCCTCTTTGGTCGGCTTGCTTGAAATCCTATATCTATCAGGTTGTAATATAATAAAATTCCAATCATCGTCTCTGACACTTTCAAATTACAGAAAATCAATAATCATGCCTGGTAAGGAAGGACCCAAGACTTGTGTACTACATGATTCTACAGTTTACTTGTTGGACCCCGCGTTGCAAGGGTATATGGATAAATGACGAGGGGCTAACATTATCTCTCTCAATTCAGATTCATCATCGGAACATAACGCGTCGAAACTGCCATCATCCCCAAGGGTGTCTTCCAAGTTGGCCTTCTCCAATATGCCAGAGAGAGATGATATACAAGAAGAAGGGTATGGTGGGGACTCGGAAGGGTTGGCGGAAGAAGCAAACGATATGCTTCCAGAAGCAGCTCTTCCTTCAGATGAGACACCTGCCATCGAAACTCCTATGACTCAAAGTGGAATGTTAGCTCGGGATAAGCAAAAGAAAACGGCGTACTTTGATTATCTTGCAGAGAAGGCGATGAGTCAAGCAGATTCGAAATTATTCTTTCAACGCAGCCAGTTGGAAGGTCAAAAGGCTGGTGGCAGCAGCACTTGGGGTAATTCTCAAAAGTCTGCTGCTCCTAGTCCCGTGTTGAAACCTAGATCATTCTCTAACATTTTAGATGCTGAAAAGGGTATTTCGCATAGATCTGGAAGCGGAACTTCTGGAAGGAGTGCACAAAACCTACCGCAACTTGGAAAACTAAGATCTGCTCCTCCTATTGGTCTTGCGGATCTTGGAAAGCACCCAGAAAGTGCCGTCATACAAGAACCGAGTCTTGCAGCGGGCGCCTTCGTTCATACCCCTGGAGCACATGGCCATAGACAAGAATCCTTACTCAAAGCGGATAAAGAAGCTAGAGATCATGCAGCTCATCCAGAGATTCCTCATGAACATAAACCGCTATTAGAAATGGAAGGAGTTCATGGTGCAGGTGCTGGGGTTGGCCTTGGTTCTGGTGTGGGTGGCTTCGTAGATTCCGACGCCCATATAACTGCGGAGCTCGCATCCATCTATACCAATATTCAGAAGGTGATCGATATTAGACATAAATACATTCGTTTATCACTACAGGAGGATGGTGACAATCCTAAAGATGACCCCAATTGGAGTATCTATCCACCACCACCCGAGCCATCGTGGCATGACGAGAGAGCTAAAGAAACAGCGACAAATGCAAGAAATAGCACAGCGAATAGCATGGCAAACAGCATGGTATTGCCACCCAAATCTGAAAGTCGTAACCACCAGCGGACTCTAAGTGGCGCGGTTGCAGAACTTTCGAGCTCTCAGGCCCCTGTTACCCCTAAACCTCCTTTCCGTAAACGAAAACCAGGACAAGATATTGGTTCTGATTTCGAAATGGAAGATCTTCTCCCCCTCCCTCCACCTGGAGAGATGACGTTCAGACTCGATGGAAGTGGAGTCTTTCAAGTTTATGAAAATTCAAAACTCCAAGAGCTTGATACCCCAGTAATCAATATACCTGATATTAGAGAATTTTACATGGATCTGGAATCTATTCTGAACGTATCATCTGATGGTCCAAGTAAAAGTTTTGCCTTTCGTCGTTTACAGTATTTGGAGGGCAAGTTTAACCTTTACGTCCTTCTCAATGAATATCAAGAAATGGCGGACAGTAAACGCGTACCACACAGAGATTTCTACAATGTTAGAAAAGTCGATACTCACGTTCATCACTCCGCTTGCATGAACCAAAAGCATCTGCTACGATTCATCAAAAGTAAGATGAAGAAGAATCCCGATGAGATTGTCATGTTCAGGGATGGTAAGCATCTCACATTAGCCGAGGTTTTCCAAAGTATCAATTTGACCGCTTATGACTTGAGTATCGATACTCTTGATATGCATGTATGTTTATGTTCTCTTGGGTTCTGATCAATTTCTCTAACTCATGTTTAGGCTCACACTGATTCATTCCATCGCTTCGATAAATTCAACTTGAAATATAATCCTGTTGGAGAGTCTCGATTGAGAACTATTTTCTTAAAGACTGACAATTTCATCAACGGAAGATATCTGGCCGAAATCACAAAAGAAGTCATCTCAGATCTTGAATCAAGCAAGTATCAGATGGTTGAATGGCGTATCTCCATTTACGGAAGAGCTATCGACGAATGGGATAAATTAGCAGCATGGGTTGTTGACAACAAACTCTTCTCACATAATGTTCGATGGCTAATTCAAGTTCCCCGGCTTTTCGACGTTTACAAATCTAGTGGATTAATGGAGAACTTCGAGCAAGTTATCATTAACTTGTTTCAACCGCTTTTCGAAGTAACAAAAGATCCATCCAGTCACCCAAAACTTCACATATTCCTTCAGCGAGTCATTGGATTTGATAGTGTGGATGATGAGAGTAAAGCTGAGCGGAGATTATACAGAAAGTTCCCAGTGCCCAAAGTATGGGATTCAAAGCAGAACCCTCCTTACAGTTACTGGATCTACTACCTTTTCGCCAATATTTCCTCATTAAACGTATGGCGTAAACAACGTGGCTTCAACACGTTCTTGTTACGACCTCATTGTGGAGAGGCTGGCGACACTGATCATTTGGCTGCTGCAGTTCTATGCTGTCACAGCATTAGTCATGGTCTGTTGCTTCGAAAAGTACCATTGTTGCAATATATCTTTTACCTTGAGCAGATTGGAGTGGCAATGTCTCCTTTGAGTAATAATGCATTGTTCTTGGCATACGAGAGAAATCCTTTCCTTTCATATTTCAAACGGGGTCTTAATGTCTCTCTTTCCACTGATGATCCTCTTCAATTTGCCTTCACAAAAGAACCGCTCATCGAAGAGTATTCCGTTGCTGCACAAATTTACAAACTTAGCGCAGTGGATATGTGCGAATTAGCTAAGAACTCTGTTGTACAAAGTGGATTTGAACATTCTGTCAAGCAGAGATGGTTAGGTCCAGATTATGACTTACCTGGAGTAAAGGGTAATACTATGGCAAAGAGCAACGTTCCAAATATCAGAGAAGGCTTTCGACATGAGACTTTGATGCAGGAATTGTCCATGTAAGTCATAATAACCCCCCTTGGAAATATATGGAATACTAACAATATCAGGATTGAACGTTATACAGCTTTGGCAACTCCAGCAATTGAAACTACTGCTCCAGCAGAAGGAGCCTCATTCTTTCCTGGGCCACGACCCCATTCACCAACATCGTCCATGAAAGCTTCTGCTAGTGTAGTAGATAATGGTCCTTCGCAACAATATCAACAACATCCTGCCCAGGCAGCCCGCGTTCCCCCTTCTCATTCCCAGCTACACCTAGACGCCCATTTCAAACCACACCAGAAAGGCAGTGACAGTCCATCTGGTTACGCTACACCGAATCAAAACACACAACCAAATTCATCTTTCAACTCACCACTTTCAGGCAACAGAGGAAGAGAAAGTTGGGGATTAGAGCCCGGATTTAGTGATCTACATCTTTCAGGAAGTGAACCGAGAATCTTCCCGGGTTTGGTTAGTAGAAAACAGAGGAGAGATAGTATCCGGAAGAATAGTGTAACGGAAAGTGATGAACATGCTTTGATGATGTTGAAGAGGAGTACAAACAATAGGAGCACGACTACTATGGATGGAAAAGTAGACGAGGAGAGTGACGCACAAGACAGTGAGGTAGATCATGATGATGCTGCTGATTCAAATTGAGCAACATACGGGGAATGTTAAGATCAGATGTATGATGATACAATAGATCATTGGTGTGATCTTGAATAGAGAAGAGAAAGGGGAATATGACGAATAGATGAATACATAGGTTTTCTATTCAACTTGAGGATATTAGAACATTAGAATGTTGATCAACTCCAATTAATCCCGTTTAAAAACAGACATAGGTGATATTGCAATGTATGATTTGAAATATATGAATGGAATTGGAATATCTCGATTCTCATATTTATATGGGAAAAAAAATAAGGATAGAAATTTTTTTTTTAAAGGGAGTTGGTTTATAATATGATATGATATGATATGAGTCTAGTTTGGTAAATGTGAACTTATAGATAAACTGTTTGTTGAGATGGTAAACTGGAATCTGTAAATTTGATTATCTTTGTCTTGATCTTTATGTATGGTGTCTTGATGTTGTTTGGGTATTGGGATGTGTGGGTAGTGGGGAGTGGGGAGTGGGTAGTGGGGAGTGGGTAGTGGGTAGTGGGGTTTGGGGAATATGTGGGATGGATGTCCTTGAGAGGTGACAGGGTGAAAGGAGGGGGCAGGGGAAGAATCTATTTTGCTCCGGGGGAATGCCAAGTGTGGAAGGTGAGAAAGGGGTGCGGTTTTAGCACGAGCAGGTGAGCAGATGGAAAATGATTGCGAAATTGTACGTCGATGCATACATCGTGGCGATATTTCGCTGTCTGTGCATGGTGGCGAGTGTTGATGCTTTCTTTGTTTATTGGGGATGGGCATTGGCTTTCTTTGATTGAGAGCAGGGGGGGGGGGAAGGAATGGTTGCTGGTGATGAGCAGGGTGGTGTTTATATGACCATGAGGAGGATGGAAAGAACTTTCAAGGGGAGGAAAGGAGAAGCGAAAACATGATTCCTTTCTTGATAGCGTGGTGAATGTGGGAGATGTCCCCTTTCTATATATATATATATATATATATATATATATATATATACACATGTACATACGTGTACATACATACACCTAGGTGAAAATGCCAATTCCAAGGGTTTACGTTTACACATACCAATAAGAGACTTCTTACTCATGGAATCAGAGAATTTCATGCCATCCTATTTCAATACAGAGACGCTTAAACTGGATTGAGGATAGATATCAAAATGCGAGTTCTATCACCAATGATCGTGAATGATTTGGTATTTTTGATAGCACTACTAATAATTAGGCAATGAATGAATGAGTGAGTGAATGCATTTAATCAATCCATCGAGTTTGGTGTTCATTTGTTTCTTTCTTTCTTTCTTTCTTTCTTTCTTTCTTTCTTTCTTTCTTTCTTTCTTTCTTTCTTTCTTTCTTTCCGATATTCGAGAAATAAATAAGTAGGTAGGCTTGGTTCATTCTCAACATCATTCATGATCAAGTATAGTAGAAAGTAGTTTCGTTGAATCTGTATATACCATACCCAGGTCATATGATATTTATTGTTTTTGTCCCACTTTCCTACTCACTCTACGCAATAGACCCAAACCAAAAATCACCCCTTCAATATCAATACCAGGACGGATAAATAGACACTAGCAATACCCCGAGAAAAATTTACTTTCCTCTGCCCATTTCTCCCATCCCAATCCTCCAACCTTGAAGATAAAAAAAAAAAGAAAAAGAGAAAGATCCCAAAAGATCATGATAGATAGAAACATCAAGATCAAAATGCAACTGCCGTGAATCGAACACGAACCTCCACCTTGGAAGGGTGGAATCCTAACCATTGGACCACAGAAGCTTGGTTTGATTGTTTGTTGTAATTGTTGTGCATTGATGAGGATTGGGGATATATAACTAAGCATTTGGATTTTGACTTCGATGGGTGGGGAATATGAAGAGAGGTGATTGGTTGGGTTGTTTAGTTAATTGATGGGGTGCGCAGGTGGATGGATGATGTTAGGATATACATACATGTATCTGCATTTAAAGATTAAAATTGTTAGGTTTAGTTTGAACTAGATTATAAGAAGGATAGAAAGAATACATATATATATATATATATGTATATATATTCCTAGGTATCTGCATACCCATCCACCCACCCACCTGCCTATCTATATATCTATATATCTATATATCTATATATCTATATATGTCTATATGTCTATATATCGTATAATATAATAATCATGTACTCTACTCAACCCTCAATCTTCAAGAAAACATCATGTTCATATTCAAATTTAAATACAGATGTAGATGTGGATGTAGATGCAAACCAAAACCAGCACCTCATCTATCCCATCCCATCCCATCCCATCCCATCCCACACACCCTCACCCTCATCCCCATCCTCATTCCCAACTGATACGATTCATAATTCACAATCGGCTAATAAAGATGTGGTTTTAGACATACATACATACCTACATACCTACCTACCTACCTACCTACCTACCTACCTATACATATAAACAAGACCAGTAAGAGCCAGTAAGACAAGTACTAGGTATATAAGCAGTTTATACATAAGCTTGATCTCAACCTCAAATCTCAATGTAACCACAACCTACCTCACTGTCCCTAAGGTTCCAAGTTTCCAAGTTTCNNACAACACTACACAACACAACACAGAAACAACGACCATGTCAAAAGATCTTTAAACGAGATAAATTTTGGCTGTTTGCTATGATATCTACTACGTAAAGTTGCTCACTTCAAGGTATCCATGCATGCAGCTACAGCAATCCTAAATTGCATTTTTTTTTTTTCAAAAAAAAAAAAAAAAAAGCAAAGGCAAGACCAAGAGTCTTTCTTTCAGAGAAGAAACTCACTCATCGAAAACTATGATACATGCCCTAGGTTCACTCACATACGCACCATCCTATCCCATCCAAATCCTCAAGCACGAAGAAATTCGGAACCCAAAATGGCAGGTAAAAAAATCGCCACCCTAGCCAAATCAAATCATTCATTTCGCTTTTACCAATTCATGCAATCCCAAATACTTGTACAGTTCCTGTAAGAAAAAGAAAACTCGTGGCCTAGGCAGCTTAATAAAATGTGTTGGAATCATGAGGTTTGTTTCTTCTCCGACTGTTCGTTGCCATTACGATTATTGTGATGATTGGCCGCTTTCTCCTTTCGAGCTTCATCGATTGCGGTTCGTTGTTGTATGCTAGAATCATGAGATTTCCACTCTACCTTTGTTTCTGGTGGGAATGAAAGAACGCGCTTCAAAGTCTCCCTATATAACTGTTAGCGTATAATTTCGAATATAAGAAGAAAAAGTTCCATACCTAATTTTGAGTACCCTCCCGCCACCTGAACGGGTCCAAATACTCAAAATATCTTCTCCATTGCGTACACTAAGTACAACACCACAAACTTCCTCACTAGGATCAAACTCATCCCCAGCCATTGCAAAGACTAAATCCTCCCAATACCGATCTGCAACACCTTTTTTGAGTCTCACAATCCACTTACCTCCTTTTTTATTTTCATCGTCCTCCCAAACAGGGCGAATTCCTTTCTTGAACATATGGTAATCTGAAACCAGTGGCAGGTTTGAGGGGTGTCTCATATGATCGAACACATCAAACAATTCCTCCGCCGAATTGAATGCCGCCATTGGATGTAATGTTTTTTCGTATTCCACAAATCCATTTGATTTGGAGATTGGGGGTCGATACCAAAATACCCAACCATGTCTAAATTGATGAGAAGGTGGGGGTGTAGCCGTCTTGGAATCTGTCAGAGAAACCTTGGAGGCCTTTGATCCCAAGTCTCTATAATTTTTCTCTAGAGTAGGAGTTTTGGTGGATCCTCCCATCACACTTCCAAAATCCAGTGCGCCTCCAGCTCCAGGTGTTTTCGGACCCTTTGAATTTCCAAATGACGCGAAAGCGCCTGAACCTAATCCAAAAGCGCTCGATGCGCCAGTCGTTGGGGAGGATAAAGACGAAGCCGACGGGGACATGGAATTGAAGGGATTTTTCGTGCTATGTGAAGAAGAGTCTCCATGTCTTCTACCTAAGGCAAACCCTCTCGTCGGGTGATCGCCACCGTTGAAAGTCGATCCATTCGTAGTTGGATTCCCTGTGGATAGCGAGAGTTTGCTTGAACTGTACCGCACATGGTATTAGAAGCGCTCAAAGAAAGAAGAGGTAATGCGAGAACGAAGAAGGAAATACTTACTTCGAACGGCGAGTCCACAGGTTATCCATTACGATAGGATGAAAATAATAAGTGATTGTATAATGAACTTTTCTGGAATGGCTATGCCTTTTATTTTTCGAGATGTGCGTTTCGATAGCAGATGTACAAGTAAATAAGTTTCAAAGGCAGGTAAGGTTATATCTGGTGATATTTGTTGAACAAAGTATTTATGGGGGTATTGTATTCGCAAAAGAATTAAAAGTCGATAAGAAGTTCTTGGTAGTTCTTCGTAGTATTGAGGTAAAGCAAGCTGTCGGTGATGGAACCTTTTATTTTGAGGATATCGTATTGTGTAGTAATGTGATGTGATGTGTTGGAATTTGTTGTATCGTATCGGATTGTGTAGGATTGTGTAGGATTGTGTAGGATTGTGTAGGATTGTATTGCAGTAGTGATTGTAGTTGTAGTTGTAGTTGTAGTTGTAGTTGTAGAGATATATGTATTTGTGTTTGTGTTTATATTTGTCGTTGTGTTTGTATTTGTCTTTGTCTTTGTTTTCGTCTTTGTATCTGTCTGTATATGTATATGTATACGTATTGTATTGTATTGTATTGTATTGTATTGTATTGGGTATTTTGGATATTTGGGTATTGAGGAGGTAGGTAGGTGTTGAGTATTGAGTATTGAGTACTGTGTATGTAGGTAGATTATTTGAAGGTTTTCAGATTTATTCAATTCGATAAGTTTGCTTTCAAGTGGGTGGAGTGAGGTGAGTAGATGAATTGAGGAGGGTGGATATAGTACGGAATGATTATATAATCTGATACCATACATAATAACTAGGCAAGGAACCTTGGAAAGTACAAGCAAAACACTTTTAATTATTAGGTTTTGAGATTTGAAATATCCAGATCGGTATATTTACTGACTAGCAACGCACATGAATCATTTAGAGCAGCGCGGGGCCTAAAATTAAATTTTTAGCGAGTCACGCTAACGCTAGCATCAGGAATATTTTGAATGAATTTTTCTTTCTTTCCTCTTTTTTTCTTCTTCTTTCTTTCAAACAAATAACAAGACCATTAACTCAAATCATCGACAGTTTGATATTTTCACTACTCAACTGCCGATTCCGATAACTTGGTCAAGAATGATTTTACCACTTCAAAACCATCGTCACGAGGGCCCCTCGTGCGGCTTCCATGACACGATGATGACCTAAAGATGGAAACATGCTGAAAATGTCAATCAGATACGATATTTATTCAACGAGAAGATGTATGGTGGGTGGATTGATGGATTGGTGGATTGGTGGATTGGTGGATGAAGATGAGGATAGAGATACAGACAGAGACGAACAAGAATAGGGTAAGCACACTTGGAATATTATCTTCAATGGGTTGAACGATATGAGGATAACACAACTCTGGTAATACGATTCAACCGCCATGTTCACATTCTGTTGTTGTATCCACATCACAACAATACACACAGAATACATGTTTGCTGGTTGAAATTGAGATGAACCTGGCAAACCCTGATCTTTTTTTTTTCTATTTTCCATGACGGAAACCTTTTATTTTCGAAGGGATTTATCATGACCCAATTTCAATGCTAATCTATCTATCTTTGTCAAGTTCATACTTACCTAGACATTCGATCAATTATTTACATAGTCAGTTATATACCAGTCAAATCATCAATTGTGTTGTGTGTTTGTTCATCTTCTGTGTTATTCTTTGGATTTCTACGAATATGTCAAGGGATGTTCTCAAGTACTTCCTAGTGACGTAGGAGATGTCCGAAGAATTGGTTCAACCAAATGATAAATTTCAAATGAATTTTCTTATTTTAGTCTACCTGCAAACTCTGATTCGTTTGGGTTGTGTTCTAATACCTTTCTATGGGCAATCTTCAAATTCTATTTCCTTATTGGCTCATCACGTTTCTCATAATCATAACCCAACTCTTCTATTGTCCTTGCTTTCTCACCATCCGCAATGAAGCTGTTCCTTATATCGGCAACTAATCTTCTTAACCATAATTTCTTCTCATCCCAATATGCTGGTTCTTTACTGAATCCACCTTCAGCACCTTTGACCCAGTCATGCAGACCATTGATATATTCCGCATCTTGTGGATAACCAAAAATGTGGAAAGATGTGCCATTACCATGTTCTTTCACTCTTTCCTCCTCCCATGCATTCATTTCTTCCTTATTAGGTAAGACCAACTTATTCGACCAAACTTTCGAAATTGCTGCGCTCTGGACTTCGGAAATTGGGAACGGGACAACCTTTTGTGCCAATGCTGTAAATGCAAGGGTTGGGTGTTGAATGTCAAATATATGTTGGTATGAACCAACCACTCGACGACCGGTGGTGACGACAGGCGGATCCAATGAGCTGAGAAAGGGATACGAGTAAAAGTATCCAGTGCAGTAGACTATAGCATCGATATCTTTTTCGATTCGTCCATTGTCGAACTTCACACCCCTGATGTCGGCGAGGAATTCCGAAATGGCAGGTACCTCTTCCGCCCAGTCTCTTGCCTCACCTGAAAAAGTCCTAACAGAGTTCAATAAAGGTTTCTTGCAAACTTTACTGGTCTGCTCTCCGATATCCAAACCCGAGGCGCCATTACCAACCACGATTACTTTCTTGCCTGCGAAAGGATCAGGCGAACGAAATATTTTGGAATGTGTAATGATAGATGGGTGAGCCGAGTTGAAGTCCTTAATTCCTGGTACATCAGGTATGAAAGGAACAGAATAGTGTCCATTCGCAATGACAACTGCATCATAAGTCTCTTTGATCTCGTTAGTGGTAATTACGGACTTGGAAGTGATTTCCCATTGATCATAACCATTGGCACTGTCTAATCTTATATCCTGAACCTGTTCCGAAAAGCGAATCAGATGTCTAACATCCGCAGAATAACGTACAAGGTATTCTTGAACGTCTTCACGTGTCGGAAAGAGTAAACTGTCGGAACGGAATGATCGATCGGAGAAACACATTAGTGTCTTGGGAATATTTGTATGTAGACGATCATACATTGGATTGGAAAACACGGGAGCCTTTCCGTTTCTTGGCCATATTGGCTTCTCGGGAGACACATTTGGTGTCGTCGATGGGATGGATACACTGTCACTTGTATTTGGGGTATAATTCCATACCCCTCCCACTTCAGCTTGTTGCTCGATGATGTCAATCTTATCAAAGTATTTTTCTGCCACTAGGAACTTTGCCGCAGCCAAGCCAGACGGGCCAGCCCCTATGATGGCAAGCTTTTTGACATTGAAGGAAGGTCGAAGTGTGGAGCTCATTTTTGATACCGGTATGAGGGATAGTTCGATTTCTGATATCTGAGATCTCTCTCTCTCTCTCTCTCTCTCGCGCGTTCCTTTGTATGTATAAAAACTTCGTTCAATGCCGCCAGTAGTATGATCAGGTCATTTGGCAAAGGCGTGACTTGACAGGGATTGTGGGTGTATCGGCAAAACTTAAAAAAAGATTCCGATGAGGCGCTGGTGGCCCATCCTTCCTTATCTAATATGATCCTATGCTACCTCCAGGGCTAACTCCAGAGTACCTAGTAAGGCTAATAATTTATATAAAGAACGGCTACTAGGTAAGCTTAAGCTCCTCATTACGAAGAATTCATACAACGCGTCCCACCAAACCCAAAGCAAGAAATCAATTGACATACCAAGGATACCATTTTATTAATACTTATCGATACATAACCACGAAGAGGATATGATTATTCACCAGTGATCGAGATTGAAACAAGGGATTCTCCATTTCATAATGGCAGAAACAATGACAGCAGCAGAACCAACCCAAATTCCAGACTCTATAACAATGTCAACTTTAGAGTCAACCACGCATATTCCGATCGCGCAGCTTGCACCATCACTTCCTGAACCAGCTTCTAGATCCGTTCAAGCTATAGTAACTCTTACGTGGCCATACAGCTCTCGCACAGCTTCCGTAGCCTTTCTTCTCGCAGAACCCGATTTCCGTTTGCGCAGAACTCGAGGTCAAGTGCGCGTACAATTTTCTGGATCAGCTGCAAATATTATCGCAAAGTCAGGTATTGCTAGTGGCGACGAAGTAGTTCTCTGTCTAGACGGAGTGGAATATATTGAAGTTGAAGCTCCAAATGCGACACCTGGAAGGGGCGTGGAATTTGAACTGAAATTCACTGAAAGACTTCTGCTTCAGGTAAGAGTAACATGTAATTTACGTATAGTGCGTTCTGATTTATTTCGATATAGTTCCGACCGGAGGAATCTCAAGATGTCAAGTTCATCAATATCGACCATCCAGACCCAGAACCTGTTCCAACACCTGCACCGGTTCCAGCGGCAGAGATAGAGACCGAAATTCAGATCCCAGAAATCCCAGCAACACCTATTTCATTTTCACAACGAGTGAATGCACAGAATGTAGAGGAATATGTTTCTCCAGTTTTCTTGAAGCGTGAGAGAACATCATATGGATCGATGTTTGCTGAAGGCTATGATCCATTCGAAGTGGAAGATGGGTCAGTCCGTGGTAAAGGTAGAAAAAGGACCAGACTTAGTACATCATGGCGCTTTACAAGCAGATCGCCAAGCACCAGTCCAGAAGTCGAAGAGCCGGTTACATCACCATTGGAAAATAGTACCGAAGAGCCCTCAAATCAACATGCGCCAGCAATGACAGATGAGGGTGTTCAGACTATGGAGGTCGGGATAGAGGCAACTACTGGAGAGATACAAGAATTGAACAAGAGGCAGCCTGAAACTATCGAGGAGATTGAGACAAATGGTTTTGTACAGGTCTTACCTGCAGAAACTCAATCACGGGAAGAACCACATGTTGAAGAGACAACTCAAAATACAATGCCACCTCCACAAAAGCAATCTGATGTTTTCATTCCAGAAAATGAGCAACCAGGAACTTCACCTAATGATACAGTTGAGAATTTACCTTCTTCTCCGCAGTTGCGGCCTTTGCCATCAGAAGGTCTACCTCTGGTTTCCCCACTCGTGGCCAATCGATTCGAGATGTTCAACAATCATATTCACAACGATAATGCTCAAGATCTTGAAGTCCCGAATGTGACGGATGCGATCTCAGTAAAGGCTGATCTAAAGAAAAAAGACAATACCAAAGATGAAGTTCTATATGGAGCCAGCCCCGAGCACCGTACAAGCGATCAGCTTAACTCAGACCAGACCGGTCATCAAACATCAATAATTCCTTCTGGAAATGCATATGGCTCCCCAAATATGGATTCCATCTTCACTTCTCATCAAGAAGGTCAATTCGAGGCCGAGCAGGGTGCAGAACAATTCTTATCTCCATACGATGCTTCGGGATCCAATTCCTATACATCAGCCGATGCCTATGCTGGAATGCCAGGAGAACAAGACCAATATGTTCCCCTGAGCATGGAGGAGGGTATGTCTCAGTACAGCTATCCTGATCCAGAGCAAATACACCCACAATCAAATAGTTGGAGAACTCAAGGTAGTATGGCCTATCCAGATCTTGAAGACGTCCATCAACAATCTGCAAGTCACAGTCCATATCCCCAGCTCCAGTCCATGCCATCTTTGACTCGAACTCAAAGTCATCAAAGTCATCAAAGTCATCAATCCTACCAATCCCACCAATCTCAAGTTGTAGACTTGACTGAAAGTGATGAGGAGGACGAAGACGCTGAAGGGTTTTCTGAGGTAGAAGATAATAGACAAGAACAAGTGCCTGCTTTACATTCTACTGTGGGTAATAACGGAGAAACTTTCTCTGACAAAGAAAGACAAGATGAAAGCAGTATTCATGGTGATGAGAACAGTGCAGAATACAACATCCCTCCCGATGTTTCAGAAGGGAATGAGTATCGCGATGATTATAACGAGAATTACGAAGATGATTATTCAGGTGACGATGATGAGGATATGGATTCACGAGATAGGAGTGGCCACTTTGAAGATGAACTCGACTACGAAGATGGCTATGACGAGGACAACTATAGTGACGATGAAATGAATAATCATGCACCGCCTCAACGACAGCCACATGGAGCACCGGAAGTAATTGACCTTTTGTCTTCAGATGATGAAGATGAGGAGCCAGCAGCGACAACTCAAACCTCTAAACCAGATCTGGAAACTATGAGTCCTCGGATCGAAAACGACCTCGAGGATGATGAGAGAAATGAAGATGAAGATGAGTATGAGTATGAGTATGAAGTGACAGAGGATGATGAGTATGATTTTGAAGATGATGAGGGTGAGGGCGACGGCGAGGGCGACGGCGAAATTGACGGAGAGAAAGGTTTGGACGTTGGCGATGCAGAATCTCAGGATGCAGGTATCCCTACAACAAAGTTTGAGGAGTTCATAAGAAAAGCCTCCGAGTCGATCGAGGATGACCCAGCGGAAATCGAAACTAAGCTAGCCAAGGATGGTGGCGAGACAATCAACCCCGAAGCTAAAACTCCCGAAATGATATCGAATGAGTTTGATTTGGATCTGCGCGCTAAAGTGGATGTAAATCCAAGCTCAGATACGTTGAAGGATACACAAATCATGCCGCACCAACAAGAAATCGCTGAGGAAGAGGGTGCTACTGAACCAATTCCTGAGCCCATGATTTTCGAAACCAGCTCAGCGAATCCGTCTACTACCAGTGATAATGTGGACGCCAAGAATTCTACTGACAACCTCGATGGATTGTTTGAGAAATTAGAGGAAGCTGGGTCAGAAAATCAATTTGATCAAGATCATTCAAGTATTGACAGTGACGAGCCTCAGAATGATAAGAATGACCGCGAGGACGAAGATGCCGTCCAAATTTTGGACGAAGCAAACACCGATGAAACTCCTTCACAAGAATTAGAACCAAGTGAGACGAAAGACAAATTATCAGCAGAAGAAGATATCCCTCGTGATTCAACACCGGCCGGAGATAATGAGAACGCTATCATTTCTGTTCTGGAGAATTCGCCATCAATACCACAAGGCGGAGAGGTACCTGGGGGTTCGACAATATCCAGCTCCGATAAAGAACGCATGATGAAGCAAGCTGCTAAATCTGGCTGGTCAAACTCCCCTCAAAAGGCACCCCTTTTCTCAAAAGTGTTTGGTTTAGATGGTGCAGATGATGCGAGTGATGATGGTGACGAAGATAGCAAAGCTCAAGTTTCATATCCCACTTTACCTGAGGCTGAAGTGAAGGATCAACAGGAGTTGGCCGATGGATCAGAACAGATTCTGCAGATCCAAAGTTCTACTCATAGCACGGAAACTGCCAAAAATCATCCCAATGACCAACTTCTAACCCCTGATGATACTCAAAAGATGAACATTGATGAGGACTCTTTCACTTCAATTTCTGATTTAGTTCAATCTCAATTGCAGGAAGAAATGGGGGAAGAGATGGGCGAGGACGTGGAAATGGTACAAACCGAAGAAAGAGTTGAGAAGGATCTGTCAACTGAGTTGGTTGAGGATGAAGGTCAAAGTTCTGCTCAAGAGGAGATCAATCAGGATCAGGATGAGGAGACAGCCACTGAAGACATGGATAGAGACGCTTCTGAACCGATCGATCCTGTACTCGAAGATTTTGAGGTCGAAATCACCAAGACTGAGATCACTGAAGTACAAACAACCGAATCTACTGAAACTGAAGTGGAGCAGATCCAGGAAGATCTGGTCATGGATGAAATAGCTGAGGAAGAACAGCTTAAGGACGGTGAATCTGAAGTTGAACAAATCGAAACCAGTTTCAGCGAGGCAGAAATGATAGAACACGAAACACAACAGACTCTTGTAGAATTGACTGAGAGTAAAATTTTCGGACAAAACACGGAAATGGTTACAGTTGAGGAAGATAATTTTCTGCAGACCATCGAAGAGACTGAAGCTACGATTGATAAAACCAATGCTAGTATATTGGAACAAATCAGAGGAGCGCCATCCAGTTCTTCAGCCGCCTTATTAAATGAAAACCACAAGGATCCTTCACCAGGATCTAAGAAGAGTAGAAAAGAAGTGGCTTCTGTCAGCCCAAGACAAACGCGATCTAGCAAGGAACCTTCACCTGAAATCAAGAAAAGCAAAAAAGCATCGACTACTGTTGGTCCTAGACAAACACGATCCAGAAAGTTGGAGCCGCTTGTAGAACTTGTTACCCCTATAACACCTACCAATCCCGACCAAGAGAATGAGAGATCATCTACACGTGGTAGCAATCGTTCTAGGAGATCACCATCTTTAATCCTTGATGAAGAGGAAGCGCCCCAAGGCCACGATGCGAGTGCTGAAATGGCACTAGATTCACTCAACTTACCTGAATCACCCACAAAAGCCGGTCACCATCTCAGATCACCAGCATGTTCAGACCCGAAACTTCGTTTGACCAAATATCTTCGCACTGATCTAAGCGAATACACAACTCTTAAAATGCTTCGTTTCAAAATTACCTCGAAACTAGATGTTTTGGCAATTGCTACTAGTGTGCCTCCCGATCCCCAAAGAGCAAAGTCGGGACCAAGACATTACACTATTACTTTCACTATTACCGATCAAACTATTGCTCCTTCAGGAGTAGTAGAGGTCAAAATCTTCCGTCCATACAAAGATGCTCTTCCCACCCCCGAGATTGGAGACGGAATCTTATTGAGGGAATTCAGCGTCTCATCAATCAAGGGTAAGGGTTTTGCATTAAGATCAGAGGAAGGAAGTAGTTGGGCAGTATTCAAGGATGAGGGGACAGAGGTAGAAGTTAGAGGACCACCGGTTGAATATGGCCATGGGGAGAAGAAACATATGAAGGAATTGAGAGAATGGTTTCATGGGTTAGATGAAAACCAAAAGATTAAGCTGGAGAAAGTTAGTACGGCAATGGAGAAGGGTTCTCCTGGAAAGAGTATGCTGGAAAAAAAGAAATGATGGGGATATGATTCGCATATGTGAAAGGAAAGGCGTTTCAGGGGATTGATTCAATTAGGAAAGCCGAGGGCAGAGGGGACCATGTATAGATAATTGTACTTTATAATGAATGTTACGGAGTATGGAGCCATTGGTTGGGGTGGGAATTATTCGCATATCTTAGTGCGACAGGTCAAGAAGATACCAAAACGAGAATCTTCATTTTGCTAGATTAGCTAGTTGTTTAGTTTAGCCCGGTAATTCGTCAACATTTATCACTGTCATCCACCATGAGATTGATTCCACACTGTAATATGAATTTGACGGTTAGCATATAACGAAATAAGGGAATGAATGTTGTTTTCGGCAGATATCAAGCTAGATCTAAAAAATAAACTCACAATTTATATTCATGTTCTTGTGAAATCGTGTGGAGTTCTCCTTTTGCCGGGGTAGTAGATTCATTTTATTCAGCCTGGAACTTGATTTTTTATTTCCGCAAGAAATCACGACTAAGTTTTGAAGTAGATAACCAAGAATCTTCACCTCCCCCCCCCTTTATAGAAGTAAAGATTTTCGGTTAAGGAAAGAAGGAATGTTGGATTTTTCACGTAAACCACAAACGCTTGTTGTTGTTTTGATCACCATACAGATTACCCCACGTCTACGCCACCACCACCACCTGTTACACCAAAAGAATCTTAGAGCCCTTCAACTTCCCACTACAACTTCCAAACGCAATCTTACCACCACAAGTTCAAATCCTACAACCAAATCGCTATTCACTCACCATCTACTAAGATATCTCCAATCATTATTAAAAATGCTGAAAAAAAGAGATGAGGAAAAAAAGACAAAAGTAAATGCGTTCGCCGGGAATCGAACCCGGAGCCCATCGACGTTGTACAAGCTGATTTTGGGAAGAATCAACTGTTGGCAACGATGGATTTTACCATTAAACCACAAACGCTTGTTGTTTTTGTTGTTTTGATGCATATTCGGCGAAAAGAAAAAATAATATATCGTAAGACAAATCAATGGGGATGGTGGGTCGTGGATTTGAAAGTGGGGAGTGTGGAATTTTACTTTTTCTCGTTGCGTATATGTCAGCATGCATGTTGGGACTGCATCTTGGACTGCCCAATCTCAATGGAAAGGTTGGTAGGTAAGCTGAAAACACGGGCTCGATTGAATCTTAGCTGGAGGTTTTCGTATCTCACGTTTTAGATTTTCCATGTAGGTTGTCGCTCTTTCATCTCATCTCATCTCGTCTCATCTCATCGCGTGCACGTAAGTATATATATTTATATATCTATATATAAGGTTGTAACACAACCAACCATACACCTTGATGCAAATTAAATAAAGCCTCGTTAAAAGCACCAAACAAACGCAATGGATCCCTTGAGTATTTCCGCCTCGCTCATAGCTGTGATTCAAATAACCGGGTCTCTGATATCTTTCTGTTATGATTACAGACAGGGCGCCAAACAGGCGTCGAAGGAGATTGTGCGGATTTCGGATGAACTTAATGGGCTGAGGGATATTCTGGATTCGTTACTCAGACTTGCGGAGAAGTCGGAAGGCAATGGCGGGTCGCAGTTGGCTACCTTTGAGTTGTTGTTGAAAGATGATGGGCCGCTTTGGGTTTGTAGAAGAGAGTTGGAGGTGTTGAAGGGGAAATTGGAGATTAGAGAGGGGGATGGGGGGTGGAGAGCTAGAAGGTTGGAGAAGGCGAGAATGCTGGTTTGGCCGCTGAAGGAGGGGGAGGTTAGGAAAACTTTGGATGTGTTGGAGAGGTTGAAGAGTACGTTGCAGTTGGGGTTGAGTGCTGATCAGACGTGAGTTTACTGAGTTTACTCGAGGGGGGGATTGGAGATGCTTATTGGTTGTAGGAATTTGGCTTTGGATCTTTCGAGTAAGATTGAGAATCGGTTTGCAGGTAGGCCTTGTTTTAGTGCTTTGGATGGTTTGGATTTGAAAGATTTAGATGTTAGAAGAGCTGTGACCCTTTGCACATTATTTATCAATCCGAGTGGATTTGGTATTTTAAATCGGCTCATTATATCAAAGAATTTAACAGTTCCTTGCTTGGACGATGATCAATCTAATGAGAATTTCAATATGTTTTTTTTTTTAAAAAAAAAAAAAAAACTCAATTGGAAATTGACGCATCGCATAGATCAAACGCGTCGAGATATCTATCAATGGCTAGCTGCGCCGGATCCATTTCTTACTCATGCTGCAACATTGAAGAAGCATCAACCAAAGACTGGGGAATGGTTTTTGACAAGCAAGCAATATGAGCAATGGAATGCTAGAACTGGTTCATTCTTATGGCTCTACGGTATTCGTAAGTTAAATGATCTCAAGTGATGATTTTGGCTGATCTTTCGGCTCTAGCTGGTAGCGGGAAGACAGTGTTATGGTAACAAGCATTCTTAGCCCCCCTTGGACCATATACTTACATCACTTAGCTCTACAATCATAGAACATTTGATGACTCAAGTTCCACAGCACCCAAAGATAGCTCTCGCATATTTCTACTTCGACTTCAATGGGGACCTTACTGGTGCCCTCAAATCTTTAATAGCTCAGCTCTCAGCACAAAGTAGTGAGATTCCTCGACCGCTAACAGATCTTTACGAGAAATTTCATTCAAGAACATCGACATCACCAACTGATGAAGCCCTTAACGAATGCTTCCGTGATATCTTATTATCGTTCCATCGCGTCTACATCGTTTTCGATGCACTTGATGAAGCTGCCAGAAATGAAGAAGTTCTATCATTTATTTCTACTATAAAAGCATGGGGGTATCAAAGATTGCGTTTGCTTGTCACAAGTCGACAATTACCTTATATAGAAGATGTTTTATCTCCCTTGATCAGTGGCAAGATGTGTTTGCAAGACTCTATATCGGCAAGAAATGACATTAAATATTTCGTTTCGGAAAAAATAGAGCATGACAAAATAATGTCCAAATGGCCTCAAGATATTCGAGCCCAGATTGAGCTCAAGCTGACACGCGAAGGAGATGGCATGTAAGTATTCGAAATATACGTCGACAAAATGAGAATCCTTTCTGATGACCCTATAGGTTCCGATGGGTAGTCTGTCAATTAGATATGTTTCGAAAATGTACAAGCGTATCAGCCATTCGAAAAGCCATGAACGCATTACCCAAAAGTTTGGACGAGACTTACGAACGTATACTGCAGCAAATTGATATCGAACATCAGCCAGAAGTCTCAAAAATTCTTCAAGCTCTTACGGTAGCCGCAACACCTTTGAACATTGAGGAATTGGTGGAAATTCTCGCTATAGATTTTGATTCTGATCTACCATGCTTCGACGAAGATTCGCGACTCCTGGATCCCGAAATAGTTCTTTCTATGTGCTCATCTCTTGTCACCAAGATCGAATCAAGATCAAGGCGAAACGAAGATGATAAGACTCGGTGGGAAAGAGATCTACTAGAGCAGAAATTCGGATATATATCGCCTCCTGTAAAACTCGCACACGCGTCTGTAGCAGATTATCTCACGCTCTCAAATTCCTCTCCCTTCCACTTCACTCAATATGCCGCTCGTCAATTCATGGCCCAAACGTGTCTCGCCTACCTACTCAACCCAGAATTTTCTGGAGGACACGATCGAAAATTACTCAGAAGCCGTCATCGATATTATCCCTTTCTTCGCCACATCACCGTAAACTGGCCACGATATGTTAACAAGGAGCCTGGAGATCCCGAAGACTATCTTCTACCTCGTACTCGACAACTTCTTCACGCTTTCTTCAAAACCCACAATCTTGCCAACGGTGGCAATTTTGCTTTTTGGCTTGGCATGATGATGCCATCTGCACCTGCTAAGGACTCATATGTTTCAAAGACACATCCTCTATACTATGCCGCCTCGTTCGGACTTGCAGATATCGTCCGCATCATACTGGATACGGAAAACGATCTCGATATTAACGAGCTTGGAGGTCGAGCTCATGCGACGGCGCTGCATGTTGCTTGTTACAGAAATCATCTTGAAGTGGTGAGAATCCTGCTGGAGAGGGGTGCGGATCCGGAAATTCCTAATAATATTGGGGAGAGTCCTTTGTACTGGGCCAATTTTCATGATCCGGATAGTGATATTGTGGAATTGTTGTTGAATCATGGGGCGGGTAGGCCCGGGAAGAGGAGAAACCTGTTTGAGCTAAGAGGGCCTGTCAAGTTGTGTTACCGGTAATGCATAATCTATTACAGATGTGGCTTATCACAAAGTTTAGACGATAGAATTAGAGTGAGATTCCACTGTCATCCGACTTTTAAGTCGGGTCCCTTGAAGAGTGGGACATAGACGCACGGTGACACGGTACTGGAGGTCGGTTTCTCTAGTGCTGCTCCCTTGCTCCACTATCTATACAGTATTCATCTATGCGTCGGCCAATACGAAGATAGATAGTCTGCAGGTGCCGTTGGACTTTACTTAAGGATGGGGGTAATCACGTGAGGTAAAAGCACTCCAGTATTTATCGTGGGTTTCTACGCAATCAAATAACGTTAACATAATTCATAAGAGCTTGTAGTTATTGTATCATGTAGTAACACTCATGAGGTGATTATGATGTCGACTTATCTGCAGAAGGATAATATCTAGAGGAGAAATCGTGGTATATTTTTGGGGGGGGGGAAACATTCAACACTCACTGCAACCTTCTACATTGAGGATGTCATTCAAATCATTTTTTATATCCTTCACTTCTTTATTTCGGAGTTTCCCGATCAAAAACGAGTTTGGTACAGAAAAAAAGGATGAGACAGGTCTAGAAATTGGCGAGGAGGAGAATTGATAACACAGGACTTATTTCGACAATGTGCGCGACCATCTATGCCCGAGAATCTAGCGTGCAAGTCAAGGGATTGCAAATATTAGGATCCTCAAGTGTACTTGCTCTGTTCATTCCTGCCTTTTTTCACTTCTGTTGTACCTAATACATTCGTTGTTGTCTCCACGATGTTAAGAGTATGTAAAGCAGGCAATGATCAAGTCAGATAGATGGCTTATTTAATTTGGATTTGGGAGGTCGATTGAGACAATGTAAAAAAGAAGAACCCTTTCAATTCTGGGAAGTCTATGAGCAATTAGATGACTGGAATTAGATGGGAGTAATATTCATTAATCTACCGAGGAAGGGAAATAAAGCCGCTTCTCTTAGTCCTGATCAGAAGGCTAAATTTGAATGATTTCAATAGTTCAAAGATAAAAACCATTTCAACCTTCAATTAGTTCAGGCGATATAGATAGATGTAATGACGAGTTGTCCGGATCAAAACGATAGGATTTGGAGGTGTTAACGAGAAAACTTGGGATCTATTTGTGAGACTACAAATTCTTGTACGGAGGTGCTTTCTGTGGTAATTTCTTCAACGTGAAGACTTTACCATAATCTTACAAAATTCGAAAGATAGATTAAGTTCAGGTACCGGTACCGACAAGGATTCCATTTAGCCAGTGTGAGTCCGATATCTGTCAGCTTTGGACGAATCGGAAGAATGATAGACTCCACAATATGTTCAATATGGATAAAGTACCAAACACTTGTCATGCAGCATTTCTCCGTAAGTGTGATTATTGATTAAACCCGAGGATGTTGTACTGAAGTTGCAGCCAAGTAGGTTGGCATCGGTTGGCATCGCCAAGAACTTTGTCACATCCATCACTCCATGTACAATTGCAAGTGAAGCTGCCTATCTAACTATCATGTACAATTTGATAATAAAACTCTTCGAATGATAAGAATTGATCTCGATTTGAGACTCAAAGATAGTCACATTCCTATCCTCAGATGATAACTCTTGAAAGAAAATCCGAAATATTATCATATTGTGCATATGCCATGTTAGGAAGGTTGTTTCGTTATACGAGACTCTCACACGGAGTGCGAAGAAAGCACCCCTCTTCTCGCGATTGCGTGTCTTCCTGGAGATATTTCGAGATATTTCGAGATAGCAACTAGATAGCACGTATGTGAACGGAACGGTGGGCTAGGGTTACACGTTTCTAGTATTATCAAGCATTGATAGCCGAGGGGTGGAGCCGGCGCGGCGTGCGCTGCCGAGACGGGAAGCTAGATTTTGAACAGCACCACTTGGGATCGAAAGCGTTGTATTTTGTTGATAAAAGCTTGAATAATCTTGGAAAAGCTTGTTAAGGGGAAATTGGTTAACCAGGGTATCGGTCGGCATGTTGTAGATTATCCCTTGTTAATCTCCTGTTACTCCTTATTATTTCTCAATATTACTGTACTGAACTGTACTGTTTCGCCATGTCTTTTTTGGAACTTGTGATAACCTTATGTATATGCTTAATGCTTCTAGGCACTATAGGCTTCATGTGGAACAATATCAATGGTTGGTATCTACCCAAAACCGCTGATTGGATTCTGACAGTAACAGGCTTGCATTGATGTCCACATTTTTATACTGTAGTATTCATACCTCCACAAAATGTAACGTCTGGGGTCAACTTACCTGTCAGGACCGTTTATGAACTATCTACCTTCCATTTATCGCAAAAACTTGCGTGTATCCCATGCAAGATATATGCAATCCGTGGCCAATATGTGGCTCAAGCGGAGAATATAGAGTGGTATATAGCTGTTACATTTAAAGATCACGATAAGGTTGTATCCTTCTCCACACCACATGACTGCTTTAATTGGTGGATCATTTGGAGACAGCCGCTGAAGTTGTTGTTCTGTTAGTGTGCCCATTGAAGGTCCCATAAGAATAGGTGCTAAAACAAGGGTGGTCATAGTTTGTTAGATAAGAAATCAGCGGACCTACTTTTTAAGGAAATGACTAAAGACTATCGATGACGATCTTCAGTGAAGATGAATGATGCTGTGCAGGCATGCTGGGCAATGAGGAAGGTGATCAAAGTTGATTCATATGGGTATTACCCTGGTCGAATCTAGACTTCGGCATTCACAGTTGAATGGGCTCAATTAAAACATCAGACTAGTTATGCAAAGTATCGGTGAAGAATTCCAAATCGAGGTATCTCCATCCCATGTCATCGTGATAGCCATCACGATGTTGATCCTTCAGGAAGGTAGTTTGAGATGTAAATTGAATGGCAGTTATACTTGCAGTTGACATTGACGAAGAACAATTACCTCTCAAGTGTATATATACCTTACCTTCATCCTCTGGGTAATATCCTTCCTTCATCAGTCCAATATCAATCATCAAGCAGTCTTCACAGCCAATCCAATCCAATCAATACATTAATTGTTCGTTCTTTCGACAATCAACTCAATCAATCAAAATGAAGTTCTCTGCCGTTGCTGCTGTTATCCTCGCCGGCTCTGCCGCTGCTGCTCCAGGTACTGCTTTGAGACAAGCACGTGCTGCCAAGCGCACTGCTCGCCACGGTAACCCAATTCAATACGTTCAAGGTCCATCCTCCGAGCAAACCAACAAGACAGATGTCTCCTACTCCTCCAACTGGGCTGGTGCCGTCCTTGTCGGAACTGGTTACACTTCCGTAACCGGTACCTTCACTGCCCCAACCCCATCCACTGCAGGTTCTGGATCCGCATGGGTTGGTATCGATGGAGACACTTGCGGTACTGCCATTCTTCAAACTGGTATCGACTGGACCAAGTCCGGAAACTCTATCAGCTACGATGCTTGGTATGAGTGGTACCCAGACTACGCCTACGATTTCTCTGGCATTAGCATCTCTGCCGGTGACTCCATCAAGGTTACTGTTACCGCCACCTCCAAGACTGCCGGTAGCGCCACCGTCGAGAACCTTACCAAGGGTAAATCTGTCACCCACACTTTCAACGGTGGTGTTGATGGAGACCTCTGCGAGTACAACGCTGAGTGGATTGTTGAGGATTTCGAGGAGGGCAATTCCCTCGTCGAATTTGCCAACTTCGGTTCCGTCACTTTCACCGACGCCCATGCTACCAAGTCCGGAGAGACAGTCGGTGTTACTGGCTCTACTATCATTGACCTTGAGCAAGGCAGCACTGTTCTCACTGAAGTTTCCCTCAGTGGCAGCAGCAGCGTCATTATCAAGTACACTTAAATCATAGCTCTCGAATGATTTTGAGCCCGAATTCCCTTGCTCAGAAGCGAAAACTGGTTGGATCCTCGGAATTGATTGGTCTGGGGGATGGACTTTGTTGTCTGGCTAAATGGTGGCATGGTGATGATGATCATGATGTGATATGAGATTATGATAATTGGTGGCTGCACTCCCCAATTTTGAGCGACGGCTCTGCTTCGTGGGAGGGGCATGATCTTGGCTTGGTGTATTGTATCTACTTGGTAGTTTCTTCATGTCCATAGTTTTGTCTGGTGGTCAAAAAATGAAACACATACTCTCTCTATCTCAATTTAGTCTTTGCATGGTGAAACTTGGCGACTTGTGATATTCTGTGCTTTATTCGGGAAATTATTGTAGTAGGATGAATAGTGCTACTTTAGTTAGAAGTAGATTTCGGAACTAGTGAATTTGTACTACTAGATCACCCAATTAGGGTGAAAGAAACATAGTATCACCATGCTTAATCCGCACGACAGAACTCAAGAAGAACAGAGAATCAGATGAATTAAATCTTTCAGATGAATTGAATTGCTCAATGGAATTCTAAAGAATGATTTTGAATGCACTATTAGTGGAATACTTTGTACGGCCGTACTTTGTATTGGCATTGTTAATCTGAGACTTGTAAAAAGCCAAACGAATAGTAAGAAATACAAGGGATAATTGCAATAAACCAAATTAAAATCAAGCCAAAAAGAAAATCGAACCTCAATCCAAATAGAAAGTAAGGCAAGCAATCGTCCACCTATCCCATACCACTCAATCCTGCTAAAAGATTCTTGTCGCACATTTCCCCTGGCATCTAAACAATTTATATCCCCTTGTCATTCTCTTTCTTGAAAGTAGAAAGATCTCGTCGTTCACAAAATACCACTAAGAGGAATACTTCCAATTATATCAGTGACAGGGCCTAATCCTTCCGAAAGAGGTTCCAAAAGAGCACCAAGATCAAGGGCATCGAGGGTGTCTTGTCTTTTGGTTTTCTCGTTTCGCTCTTTCAACACTCCTGTTAATCCCAATGTCGAAGAACTCAGACCCAGTAGGTTTTCAACCTCTTCTGCCACGCCCTGTCTCTTGCTCTTCGAATCAGCA
The DNA here is from genome assembly GCA_002909645.1 of Monilinia polystroma. Taxonomy (NCBI): domain Eukaryota; kingdom Fungi; phylum Ascomycota; class Leotiomycetes; order Helotiales; family Sclerotiniaceae; genus Monilinia; species Monilinia polystroma. The sequence goes on along the minus strand of PDUE01000396.1, from coordinate 100,885 downwards.
TTTTGTACAGCCGCCGCAGCAGCTATGACACCATCGAGATATGCTATCTCGGCTGAGCTGAGGGAGCTGGCGAGGCTGGAGTTGAGGACTGCTAGGGCTGTTGATGCCGAGGTCAAGGTGTCTGAGTGTGGTGTTAGTACGGCTCCTTGTAGATTATTCGAGGGAAAAATGGGGAATTTAAACATACCCGTATCAGGGACTGGGGCCGTAAGAGCAAGAGGGAGCATAATAACCGGAAGGAGTGAGATAAGACGCATGTTTACTTTTTTTGATGGGTTTAAAACGAGTGTAGATTGAAACAGCGAGATAGATAATGAGTGATAGGACTGTTTGCAAGTGAAGTGAATTGAAGTGAAGATGTGTTTATTTCTTTAACTTCAGGATACCGTCTATCCTCACCCTTATATACCCTCCCTCTCATTTCTGCGAGCCTATTAAAGTACATAGCTCGGCGTGTGGTATTAAGCCATCGGCCCTCATATTTCAATTGGTCACCGAGCAAGAATTTAGATTCACCTGTCGAGTACCGCAAGAACAACAGGATTGTCGTCGGTGGTGCCGAAATATCGAACTTTGTTATACTTTGTGCCTCCGAAACATCGTTTCTGGTACTTTATATGTCATTTTTGTATCTTGTACGACGAATTCCACTGTGATGTGGAAAATGCTGGAAAAATATTGGCCATCAGGCTGGGAAATTCCTTATCTGAGGAAAAGAATAGTGCGGATATGGTAATTGAGGGGAGGATTTCAGCTGGAGACGGTTGGTATAGATGGAGTTGAGTTATTTGATAATGGCGGTGGAGTAAGGAGTTTGAGAGAAAGATGGTGGTACAAGGCTGGGAATGGAAAAGCTTGCACGACAAATCTCGGTAATCTTCGTCTTTTTAAATGAGGCGGGAAAGTAATTTGTACAACGGGGCCAGGGGAGACATCACTTGAGGAATCTCGGGAAGAGAAACTGGTAGGCTGATAGACTTTGTGTGGGCGCAGAGAATGTGGGATGGATGAAATGAGATAAAGAGGAGCTGGATATGGGCGTAAAAAGTGACATATGGGAACTTAATAAGGCGAGAGAACTTGCTGTCAAACATATGTAGCATGTCGGAAATGTGAACATGGCAAATAAGTTCCACGCCACAAGATATATAGATTGGGGGTCGAGTCCCAGAGATCGCTAGATGGCTGTAAGCCCGTAGATTAAATCATGATATTAGAAACTTCTCGTTCTGACCGAAAATCCATAGGGATACGTTAAAAATATCTTCCATCCAGAACTTTTGCACTGGCCAAGAGTCTACCAATACCCTCGAATATTTGTCCTTGACATATTCTCGAATCATTCTAAACAGAAGATAAATACTCTTCCACTACCATCCATCAACCTTGCGACCCCCAATACAACTCTGTTGCAATGGCACCGAGAACTTCAACGCCACATAAAGCGACACCAGACCGAATGTGCAACTCTCGAACAAGAAATCGACGATTCGAATTTTGCATACCGTTAAATTTCAATCTCTCATCTCTCATGTAACATTCAAACTTTCTTTTGCAAATTCCAAAACGTGCCCACTCGAGCACGAATGGCCCATTGCAAGCCCGTGAGAGAACGGTATTCACCATCGATATCCTATATTACAATTGAGTTAGCCACCAGAAAATAGAGCCGTAACTCTACGAGACGAACATCTTGGGATGTATAGAAGATCACTCGGAAAGTCTCAGAGGGTTATCGCTGGTCACATTTGAATGGTGCATGGATATGAGAATTAATCGGCGAATATTGGAAACTTATATGGAGGTGTTATGTACTTTCGTACTGTAACTTTCTAGACTCGAAAGAGGCAAGTTTGAGAAGATTTTCTAGATACTCGATCTGATGTTAATTTCTTGAAAATTGCTGATATTGAGGATCCTCAAATGCTGATATTAGTCTTCCAATAACTGCGTTTCGTCCTAGAAAATTATGGTATCGGGTCTCGTTCGCCAATGTTGTGCGTTTTGGCTGTGTCAATCATGAGCTGGTTCTCGACAAGCTCAAAGAGCTTCGGTTTTCTCAGACCAGTCGCAGATAAAATCTGAACTGAACTATTTTGGAAATGACCTTCCATCTGAACAGTATGATGTTCATAAAAAAGATGCTCAAGACCTTGGATGAAGTTATTCGTATCTGAATTGGCTGCGGAGAAGTCAGTTGACCATATTGGCTCACAAATTTGGCATTATGGATGAAATCACCATGAGAAGCACCACATCCATGAGATTTTGAGATTTCGTTGGGCACCAATACTATTACCAAGTTAGAACTGCTTTTTGCCCAAGAAAATATTGACGACTTTCCAGCAACCTCTGCGGTGAGGAATAGTAACCAACAGTGTGCTTACCCGAGGCTATATACAGTGAGAAAGCCGAATAGCTCCATCTCGGACCGGCAAGAGCATGGAAGCCTTCTCTTGCCTCGGACCCTCCAGGTTTGACGCTACATCGGAGAGGTGAACTCCTTCACGTCAATAGCTCTAAAGCTTATCTCACGTGCCTCAAATTCATGCATGTATATTTTCAGCGAAGCGAGGTTCGGCCCGGGAACACCCACAAATATCTTAAAAATGCACTTTATATGCAGGGACTTCATTATCAAGTGTGGGTTTGTGCTTACGGGCACTGATGGGTATTTATAAGCTCCTGGGGTCCATAGTTTCCGTCAGCGGAAACCTTATTTTCATGCCAACCAACATAAGCAATGAGCCAGGCTGAAAGGACCCGAGTGAGAACCTTGGCTGGGTCGACAGACCGTACATTGAGTATTCCAGATGCTGTATACACCATCTGGAAGAGGTTGAAATACAGTTGACGGATGTACAAAAGGGAGTCAGCTTATTGATAGCGATCTGCGGGGTGCATTTAATATGACGAAGTAATGGGATTTGATGCGTGTCACTAGATTGGAATCGAAATAAGATATCTATCCTATACGAAGCGTTGAGACAATCAATTAAATGTTACATAAGAATCTCACTGGAATGCGGAAAGAAGATAGAACAACTTACATGAGTATGTTTACACCGACGACTGCAGATTTGCAATCCAGGTAAATCGTGATATCCGAACCATCGATTTGCATATCGAAGAGCACTTGTGCTGGCGACTGATGGCATGGAGCAGAAATCAATCAAACCAAGCTACCAAGTTGAGTATGAGTAGAGAAGAGCTGCATCCAGCCGTTATTAGCGTTGTTCATCCATGGAGCGTTAGTCCCGAATGAGCCTCTAAAACTGCTGTCAGCTTGAGATGTGAAGAAAGTTAGAGTCGAGATACAGACTCAGATTGACTGTATGCATGCACTTTCTTGTCGGTTAACCCCAAAAACAAAATCTTTGAAAGACCCGTTAATTATCAGTTAATATGTGAAGATAATATAAGAATTATGTCTGAAAAAAGAACCTTAAAGATATGATATCTGAATGATGCATTTTGTATGACATGTTTTGGATGATACATTCTCAAATGAGAATATATCTTTGACGGTAATTTGGATACCGTTCGAACATATCAGGTGACATCGTATCAACTGAAGTATAACGCTTGAAAATTGGAGTCGGTAAACATGAATTGATTGTAAGATTCTAATTTGGAGTTAACAGTCAATCCATAACCCTGAAAATGATATTGTAGCTATTTTTGACTTAGTAATGTAACGATAAATATGATATGTTGATCTGATTATGACGCCAAGAACATCGAAGAGGGGATACTTTCTTCACCAACCAAACCAGAACGGCCCCCTCAATGTACATGTGCTATACGTAATTGCCCATAAAATTGATCTGAAATATGTTAGCCTAAAGGATCGAGTCATGTAGCATGCAGCAGTTAGGCATCATGAATCTCAATTGGATCCTTAATATCTTGGCTGCCACCAAGTTCCGGAACGGCTGTCCCGGCTCAATATCTGCATGTGCTGCCCTATATCTGGTGGTATTGTGGCTTGCGAGCTTACGATGGGAAAAGGAATCCGGTGTCCGGTGAGTGTTGGAAAGATCGTTTGTGAAGGCTTGTATCAAATGGCAAGGGTGATCCTGATCGCCTGGAAAAGAAACCAACAAACCGTATATTGGGAATTTTGAAAACATGGGAATTCCATCCCAGACAAATCTTAAATTGTTGCAGCAAACCCACATGGAGAAAATCAGGGTCTTGATTCCAGAGAACGTGCTATGATAAAGATGGAAAAAGCTGATCTTTGGAGGATACGATGCCCCACCAATTATAGAATCCATGCTCCATATCAAGTAGATAGATGGATAGATAGATCTTCTTACCGAGAGATGCGGGCGGGGACTGGTAATATGATATGGGCCACATCACCAGCACCTTAGATTTGGCAGGATAGGACTGTGCGTCGGGAAAATCAAATACTTTTGACCTGGCCAGCCAAACCTTTTTTCTTTTTCTTTTGAAAACTTGCGCGCAAACAATTTGATGCGGACTAATGGAGGCGAGACGGAAAACTTTCTGAAATCAGTAATTCGCGAGATCCACCTAATGCCGACCGCCGGCGATACGATGAGCTAGTTGCCTAGTTCTATCATGTCAGTAAATACGTTACGTTTGAGGGATCATAACCTTAATGCGGCCGGCGGTGTTGGAAATGTTCCGGCAAGGCGAGGGCTAGATAGCGGGCCGAAGCCGATTATGATCCGTTTCTCATTCATCAAGAGTATTTTGCGGATTGCGTAGGTCATCTGAGCCATTATCCATGATTACGTTCGGGATGGAATGCTACGAGGCGGCAGAGCTGCAGATTCACTGCCAATAATGTTGTTGATGCAAGCTCGAGGTATTTTAGGGAAATTCCCAGGGGTGCTTCGAATCCAAAATCTTTGATGCTCTGCTCATTGCTGAGAGCTGGAAACCCCGGAACTTCCTCCATTTTTTGGCTTCCTGGAAACCGATGTGACAGCCAAGATGACCACGCCAGATGAGCCATTGGATGTAGGGTTCACCCCACGCAATTACGAAACAAATTAGGGGAAATATGGGCTTTCGATATTTGAGGATAGATACTCGAGTACATTACATACATTATTGCCTCGGGAGAATCATACCCCCAAGGAGTAGAATACTCCAATCGGCAAGTTAATAGCGGCTAATTTGACGGGTATGATTTGCGAGATGCCCCGCTAGACGACTTGCCCTCAAATTCAAATAGTACCGGGGATACCACGGATTCAACTCTACGACGATATACCTGTTGTACTTAAGAGGTAAAGAATACAGATACCATGAATTAATGAATTAATGAATTGATCACTGAACTACTCGAAGATCAAAAAATCAAAGGGACTATCGATCAATAGAACTTGGAGGATTTAGAGATTTTTACTCTATAAGGAAATTTTAATGAAATATGCCACTCACTACAGGGGTCGAAGTTTATCTTCTTTACATAGTTGTAATTTCGAGTTATGAAAACTTACCTCCAATAGGAATCAAGCTGTACTCGGGTCCGGACAAGGGTTCTCTATTAGGTACTTGAAAAATGAACGAGAGTGGTTGGCTGCCGTAACCCCAAGAATGGGCAAGGATTAGGTATAGCAGAGAACTTTCGTAGTTATCTGCTTATCGACGTGGCCATCATTCATACTACCCCCAGCGAATAGTCTCTATTTATTTGTATGAACCGTGCAGTAATGTACATATACATCCGTACATATAGGTTTCGCCGCATAAATCCTTCATGATCCTTTCAATTTTGCGTGGAAACAAGGCTGCGAATAAGCCTACATCCCGCTAATGGTTGGGAAATGAGCGAGTTGTCCGCAAAATAAATACACAATCTTAGGTATGGAGATATTCCGTAACAATCCAGTGCAGATTCCATTTCCGTCTTGGATTGTGAATTTCAAGGATGGCCATTGCACAGTTGCTAGGATAGTAGCTCACGACTAAGCTTCACGTAATCGGATTGGAAACCGTAGTTCGTCTTCATACCTGTAGCAAGAATCGTTCTTCAAATGCCACTGGTGCATAACACATGGACCTTACTGTATTTGTGGTTTTATAGATTTCTAATACATTAGTACCGCCAAGTATTCGTAAGTTACAGAAGATGTTTTTATTCGTAATTCTCCCAATCACAGCCATACCAAGCCGATTCTCGCTCAAAATATCTCAGTTACACGGATATCGGTGACATCAATAATACAAGCTCTCGGTACAGCCCGCTGCACGCAAGACAACCGTTAAAGCCACAAAATTGCAATGCAATTTGAGACACGATAAACTGAAAATCTCGATAATCGAATTATCAAATAGTGAGAGTGTCACTGCAGGCTCGTCCAGGCCCCCCGGGACGGCTTACCATGCATGATAGCGGCGCGCGCATCTCAGTGTAAGACGGTTTTGATCTCCGGGCCCGATAGATGATAGATCCATTCCTTCATCTGATCGTTATTATCTTGAACCGCACTCGAAGTTTATATGTAGCTTGCATCTGTGCCACGCACCAAATATAATTGCGGATCTTGTTACTTTCTGTTGGTATCAAATGGACATTACAGCACCATCTCCATCACGGGTTCGTAAGTATTGGACGGACGACGAAGACCTAATATTACGCAGAGAAGCCACACTGCAATGTAATTGCCACCGCTTTCTTTAAAGTCTTTCCCCTTAGATTGACTGCGCTCCTGACAACCAAAAGAAGCAATTGGCTAATTTTGATGGTTTCAAATAATAGTTAAAGAAAGAGGAATTGTGAATGATTGGAATTTGATCGCATCAAAAGTTCGTGGTAGAACAAACAAGGATTGCCGGAAGAGATGGAGTAAAGTGGGAAAGGAAGTCAACAAAGGACTTTGGGATCATGAAGAGGACGATCGATTAAGAAAAGGGGTAGAGCAGCATGGTACCTAGTAAGTACACCTAAAGCACGAAAGCATCCCTTCATCAGGCTAAACTTTTATCGCAGCTGGACTATGGTCGCTGAAATAGTACAGACGAGGCATGCAGACCGTAAGCAAATGCAAGTAATGGTCGGGAACCAATTAAATGCTAACGCGCAAGGTGAAAAGAATGTGCAAAAAGATGGTACCACTTCCTAGATCCAAATATTAGTCACGAGGATTGGGATAGCGACGAGGAAGCCCGACTTCTGGAGGCTGTTCACGTACATGGAAGAAGTTGGAAGAGCATAAGTGAGAAAGAGTTCCCAAATCGCTCACCCACGGATTTAAAAAATCGGTTAGGCGGTCCCTCAATTCTAGAGTTTTTTCAACGAAGCACTTACTTATCCTTGTACCGGATGTAGATATGTTATCATGGAACGAAAAGGCCGATTAAAACGGCGAAAAGCATCTACAACTCAATGCACTCCAGCACGAGAACGCAACGGTTTTGACTTTTCCAAACCTGAAAGACTTGACCCAAGCCTGCGCACAGAATCATCACCTGACAATTTAATGGAATACGAAACAGAGAACTCTTTGATGGGACAATTACCGCTACCGGAGCTTCCTCCACAGCTCAACGTGCAGCAGTTGTCCCAAAATCACTTTAACAACGATTCAAACTCACTTTTCAACTTTGATGGCCTGCCGCCACTGCAGTTCAACGATATGTCTTACTCATCTACGGAACCTTCGTCGCCTGGAATTTCATTGCCCCAAAATCAGGTTCCTACAGGGTACAGCATGACCATGCCAATTGTTGGTGGTCTTACCAATGAAACGGAAGCAGATATTGACCGGCTTTACTGCGAAGACATGAGTTTTGATTTGGCGTTAGCCGAAGCATTCTCGGCGCCAGACCACCGACGATCAATAGCTTCTACGCCACCAACCATGAGCCCAGTATCCGATATCCCCTCGAGCGGACATAACTATAAGTTGATACTAGAGGACGTGAAACCAGATACGTTATTCTCCATAGTGAATATGCTTGTGGAATCCAGGAGTAACGTGAAGATGGAGGTCTTCAGTAACGTTGCTTAATATCCTGGGGAATAATTCTATCACGACTGTTTATTTTAATGGGAATTTTTGGAAATGCATACTGTACATATTTTCTGTATGCTTTGCTTTTTGGAAATTGTATGGATTTTGGGCGGTTTCTCAGGTCCTAGAGGCGCATTGATAGGTCCGGGTATACTGGTTGAATCAAGAATCTTTCATGAATAGACGAATGACTTCAGGTGTCTATGAAAGATAGGATGGCAAGGATATAGAAATATGAAACATTTTAGACGCTGATATGTTGATAACGTTCTTCAGCGTATATCATGTGTTGACACTTTCAACTTACTAACGGAAAAGAGAATAAGCGCCGAAGATTATTCATAGCGCACAATGTAACCCTAAAGCTAATTTCATTCGAAGTTTGCATGATTTTTCGTGGTCTGTTGCATTCCTGGGGAAAGGGATACGGATAACGATTCAGCTACGGCCCCTACGCACCATCATTCATGCAGCCATGTATGGTTTTGACTGATAAAAATCATGTTTTGACACTTACTTAAGTGGTAACATGGTAACCAAGCGTTCAATTATCATAGGCCCACCACTGCAGGTCTGTAGGGCTTACTGTGCGAGTGGGGTGGTTGTATTTGGTTGCATACGGAGTAAATACACTTGTTTCCACAACCCCAACTATTTACTCTAGTGTCTGCCAAATCGGGACTGTTATTTACGACACATAAAGCTTGATTTAATAGCTGAAAATGTCTTGCGGTCACCGGAAAATGGTTTACATAAGAGGGTGCCACTAGGCAATATCTCATGATTCTCGAAGGGATAATGTTCAAACAAGTACAAAGTCTTTCTGCACCCCGTCACACTTCTTGTAAATCGCTGCAAGTGGATATCTAAATCCGATACAGTACCGTAACTAATTTTGTTGATTTCCCGAGGCTGAATATACATAGGGTACCAATTCCGCTGACGTGAGAGCCTTGAACATTTCATGAGGCAGGTTACCATTTGAATATGATTGGTCTATTCTGGAATGCGTACAATTTCCTTCGCCCGAGCCTGTCCGTACTTAGATGTTTCACCCACATTAATAAGTTTTAACAGCCATTTTCCAGGCTTCATCAGATGGGAGACACATGTGGACTATTACCTCGGGCGGAGGGAACAGAAAATATATTTGTAATCCTGTAACATGGCGGCCATCATCTATCCATTCTACCAAATCTGCCTTTGTTTAAAAACGCATGACAACAACTATGGTTTTGGTTAGAGATATTGTGACTAATGGACAAGCTATCTCTGTTCCAAGACAACATTACTAGGACTAGAATAAAGTTTGAACGGACCGTAGACTCAATAAAAAACTCAGCTCATTAGGCAGACAGTATTGAGTTGGACTTTAGATCGTTAGGTTTCGAGTGGCAATGCAGAAACAGATCCTTCGACGCAGATTTGGTTCCTCTCCACCTCAGACTACATGGTCCGAAGTCAGAAACTAGAGCTGTCCGTCATGTAGGAGTATAGAACCGCAATGCCCCGGCAACTCTCGGTGATTAAAGTCCTAGAACGCAGAAATGAACATATATTAGCCCAATTATGATATATGGATACCGAGCATCGGCTAGCCATCTTACCGAATCATTAAAAGCTGCCGAACCTAGTTCTTCAAGGGCCAGTCTTTAGCAAGGGTTTAGAGCAATACTGATGTTAGTATATTCTTCGTCCCTTTTTTCACCTGTTTGATCTCCATGATGAGATTCGTAGTACAATAGAATACGCAAAGCTATGAAATTGCAAGGAATTCTTCCTGCCAAGGAAAAAAAGTTCTGACGTAGAACTGAGAAACCATTCATACAATGCAGAAAGGTTGGTAGCCAAATGATAACCGGAATGAAACCACAGATGAAATCTTATCAGTATGAACACTTTCTTTTTCTGTAGTTTCATCACTATCGAGCCTCGAGAGACATATCAATCCCAATATTGATTGAGCACCAGTCAAAAATCCCCAAGACAACTTGAGAGATAATTGGCAATATGAATTGGTAGTTTATTGCGAATCGCTTCCGGGAGACTGGATCAACACGTTTCTGCTATGTCCAGATATGACTTCTGATTATCTTTAGTTCCCTGCGGGGTCAAAGGTTCTAATGGAAAGGTTTGAAACAAGACTCCACCTTCGGAAATGAGTGATGAGCTTCTAGAATTGAGGTCATTTTTGTCAATTGTTCTTGAGGTTGCATGAGAAATTAAAGATATTGTTCAACCCCCCTTTGAAAAGGAAGGAGCGACGCTCGCATTCAGTAAGCGCATCAAATTGAACAGATATGCGTGATGATTGATAATATTGGAAGGGAAGATTTGTTCGATATTCGGTCTCTTGAGATCGCTGTCAACTACATATAGGCAAAGGGTTAGGTAAATCGCATGAGAAAGAAAAGGTTATCTCATACCATCAAAAAGATTTTGGACCACCAAAAGCGGCATTCCAATAATGCGATGCGTTGCGATGAGTATCATGGACCTTTTGAGGTCTTTGCAGTAGACACACAGATATCTAGTGATCCCATTGCTGCCCACCTAAGCGGGTGCAATTGCAAGTCGTATGCAGATGCTTGTTCGTAGGAATGAGTCGCCCAAGGGGAAAAAAGAAGGGATGATCACGTGTATTGGTGCAAGCCAGCCACGCGATTCCGAGGAGCTTGTTTATCTTCCAGTAGATGAACTCATGTGAATGGTGAATTTAGACATCACATCACATAAGTATTGATCGCGTTCTATTTGCTTTTTACTTTTTCTAAGTTCGTTGCTTGCTATATATGTCATGGTGAAAGTTTAAATAGGCGAATCGGAGATCCGGAGTAGAATCAGGTGACAGCTTTGCCATCATCGATGTATTGTGCGTACTCCGGGCTTTCATGTTGGACATTAACAGCGCCGAGGTACTTTGCAGAACTCCGCGAATCTGAGTGGAACTTCTGTAGTAGCCGATGTCAATGTCTTTCGATGGTTGGTTATCACGTGCTCGATATTTCTTGATTCCTTGCCCGGCCCTCGCGTACTCAACTTCCAAGATCCGGCACCATATATAAATCTCATTCTTAATCTCGTCTTAGAGATGTGTGTCCTCAGAAGACTCCTTGAAATGTTGTAGACCTACCTCGGTACGTCCGATTCAACATATAGCCAGTTCAGTTCTAGTTACATCTTACATTCGTCGCGATGTATCTTTGCTACACACTTGCGATTATGTCGAGCTAGCGCTACTAACAGTCAAATCAGGTTCCTTATTATCCCTTTTTTCCCCTTGTAGAAAGCAAAGCTAGTAGTGATGCAACCTCTGTTGGCTCTCTTTGCTCAATTTTTACTTCGAACGAAGCGAATAAAGTCGGTTCCGTTTCGACCACTTGAAAAGCGTCCAAACTTTGGGGAAACCACCATTCATTCTTGGCTGATCGTTTCACTGTAGTTATCAAGATCCCAAAAAGTGCTAGAAAATGTGGCCAGGCTCAGGCCACTTATAACGCCAAAAGGCTTAGAGATACTCGTTTTTGAACAAAAAAGGATGAATAATATCATTCTCGATCTAGTCCCAACGTACCACCCGTGGTCTGCTTTGAGAGATATCATCCACAAAATAAAAGATCGAGGACTTTACGAATATATGTATGAGCTTACTATAATTCGGATCACCAAGAGCTTAGGGAACCTAGGCTCCCAAGCTCATGCTTTTCTCCGCGTTTCATCAGAAATCAGCTTGGCTTACTGTATTAAGCACCAGTTGGAAATTATCATCCAATAGCATGCAGCCGACCGGAAGTACGAATCATATAAGGTTATCTGACCGATCAAACCCATTTTGATTAATTAGCATTTGTCCCGACTCGCTGTTCGCCGAGTATTTCGGCATTTATCAATAAAATCCCGTGTTGACTTTGTTCATGATAGCTCTGGTTTGTCCACTTTGAACGATGAATTCGATTCCATGTATCTGAAACTGACAATTAAAATGTGAAGGTCGTTCGATTTTGGGCTGACATTTTTTCAAAATTTAAGACCGAGTTGTATACCGGCTTCAATATATATGGAAACAATTTAAGGCCTAGATCTTATGTTGAGTAATAGGCTGGGAAATACCAAATTATGAAGACATAGAGGAAGGTTGTACCACAGAAACTCTCCAAAACCTTCAGCTGATAACTACCAGTATGCGACATGGACAGTACTCTATAATCTTCAATGAAAAACTTTCGATATTGTCCACACAAGGAGCAGAAGCTCTGCCATTATTGCTATGATTTCGATTGTTCTTCCTCTCTAGCTGCGAAACTACCAACTTACATCCTCATTTGTAAAGCTCAAGTATTGCTAATTACTTATTCACTCTTATGTTATTTCCGACTATTATCAGAGTGTCGAAATAATTTGATCAAAGTGAGCCATCCTTAAAAGAATATGTTTTGTTCGGAGACATGGATCTTTCATGCATGAGGCTCAAATTCATGAGTAATATCGATTAACATGCTTAGAATAATGTTATATGGGGTTGATCTTTGAACTTCATATCATAATTATAATTATTTATTCCACTCCTTAGCATCTCGTTTCCTCCCCGACCACCAGGACCTTCCTCTCAAACTTTCAATACTAGGACTTTTACCCAATCCAAGGAATGAATGATTAAATAAATCCCCTCGGTTGCTCGTGCCACTGCTCATCTACACCCATAAACCCAAGCGCAACCCCAAGACCCTGCTCTTCCTCCGTAGAAAACATTCTATAAAAACCCTCACTCCCGATTGGACTCGGACGATATGGAACCGGCATATCTAATCGTATCGGCATCCGAAGCATTTCCCCCATCGTCGCACGACTATAGCGAGATCCGGATGATCCAGAATCGAAGGACCTTGTGGAATTTCGAGATTCTCGAGATTGAAGAGGCTGGAGAGGTGAAACGGGTATACTGGGAGGTATTATAGGAGCATTGAAACTTGGAGATGAGAACAATGGAATGTTGGGACTCACATCCTTGGTGTCCCGTACATTGATACCTCTCTCTCCTCTCGATAACCCCTCGACTCCCTTCACAAATGGCCGCCCCCTTCCCATCGTTCCACCCTCTAAATAAATTCCACCACCAAGCGCCCCATCAAACTCCCTTGATATTCTTTCATCTTCCTTCTCACGGATATTTGCTTTTCCCTTCAACCCCCTGAATTTCTCAGACACAGTAACGAACACGCCCATGCTCGCATCTCCATCCCTACTTCCTTCTCCCTTTGCAATATTCTCACCAATCTCTTTCTCTGATTCATACCCCCGTCTTGTTCCATCCTGTGACTGTCCCAGCTTCTTAGCGACCAGGCTTCGTTTTCGTCTTCTTATGCAGAATATGAATATCCCAGCCAATAAGATGAGAACAAACGCGCTGGCCCCAGTGATTATGATACCCATGTTGGGGTTTTCGAAGAGCTTTGTCAAAGTAGTCTGTATACCTTGACTTTCGACCTGATTTTGATTTTGTGCTTGTATTGAGTTTTGAGGATTTGCGGCTGATGTTGTCATTTGTCCGTTTTGGTTTTGGAATACGCTTGCACCTCGAGTGGCATCGAGTGAACTAGATGAAAATATTTGAGGGGTTGTAACAAGAAATATGGATGTAGAAGATGCCGCTGAAGCTACTGGCAAAAATTCTATGACTGAAGTGGAAACGGATGATCGACTAGCTGTAATTATTTGGAAGGAAATTGTGGGTCGAGTTGTGGTAACAAATTGGATGGAAATAGAGACCGATGTTCTGACCATTGTTTGGGTTGCAGAGGATATCTGAGTTTGAATTTGTGTTGCGGTCTCGACGTGAGTAGTTTCTGACTGAGATATTCTTTGTGATTGCAAGCTTGAAATTGAGGTGACTCCTGAATTGGAGGAGTTTTCAGTAAAAGTTATTCCTTTTGCTATCGTCAAGATCTTGCTCGGTGTCGAACAGCACGCAAATCCTTGTCCTTCATCGCAACAAAATTGACCTAGCGATAGGTCACCACATGGTAATACTGCTCCTGTACTGTTGGCTATGGCTTTATTAGCGACGAATTCACTCCTATCATATATCATGGTTTGGATGCTCACCACTCTTACAGATACTTGGACAAGAAGCCGCTTGAAACGTAGAATCAACACAAGAACCACGGGAGAATTTATTCGCATCGTTTTTAGAAACGCACAATTTATTTGTCGAACAAAACTCGTCAGATCCACAACACTGACTTGTGTTGTCGTTGGTAAAGCAAGGGATTCCGTTCGGGTCTGGGAATCCGTTTGATAGAACGCATTTCCCAGATTCTCCCGCATTAGTTAATTGAGGTTGATGTCCTTGCCCAGCAATTGATCGACTTCGCCATAGCCGAGTCTTTGATTTTTGACACTGCGCTTGCGGACCTTGCAATCTTTGATGTTTCTCTCTCTGGCCTTGTGCTTGTTGCGTCTGCCTCTGTGTTCTATTTCCTTGCTCCTGATTCAACAACCGACTTCCACTTTGCTCAGAATCATACCCCGCAACAGCAGTCGACAAGACCACCGTCACCTGTACCAGCAACGCCATTACCAACGCTATAATCAATCGAGATAACATTGATAGTATATGCAGTCATTTGTTCAAGTATACGCGAATTGTAGCAATGAACATTATGAAGAGAGCCAGCCCTTGAAAGTGCCATATCTCAAATCCTAAGCCCAAGATTAATGTACAATTTGCGAGACTTCAACTTCCACTAGAAAATCTCACAAAAGATACAAACGCTTGCTTGTTTCGATTTTCCGATGTTAATCTGTATGAGGAACAGCTTGTGTGAATTTCATGTCAATAATGGATAAGTAATCAGGGATCTGGTGGTCTGTTACGTCAGAATTAGCTCTGCCAATGAAAACAGTGGCTTGACATGACATTCTAAAGCTTCTTTGCCATCGAATAGTGTAGGCAGCTTCCTGGTACGCAAGTATGGGTGCGGATTTCCAAAACATGACATTAATAAAATAAGTTAAAGGAAATCAATTTCAGGACTTGAAATAGTTGGTTAATGAAACAAAGGTTACAAGTCCTAAAGTCGAAACAATCGCACGTCCTTCCTATCATGCCACGACTCAGTGCGTTAAATATGAGAAGCCCAGATAAATGACTGGATCCTTTCTCCAGGTGGACATTATTAATATCTGTTTGAATGAGGAAGACTTTAAAATAACGAAGGAAATAATACTGCAAGCTGGGCAGGTCAAAGAACAAAAGTCGTTCATACAATGGGGAGTTTCAATTGTCAAGATATCCAATGACCGACGTAACAAAAGCATAAATAAAGTACTTGAGTGTCTTTCAAGAAAAATGTTCAGCCCTTCCAAGAATGGAAATTCATGTTTTCCACAAGCTTCAATGCTCGGACTATGGGAGTTTCATCGGATTTTCTAGAATGGGGCTCTAGAACAATATAGCAATCAAAAATTTGACAGGGAGCAAGACATTTTCTAAATAACGGTGCTATACACAAAATAGTGGGTTTGAGTAGTTGAATTTTATAGTCCATATGTTGATAGGACAGATGTGCAGAAACGCCCTTTCTTCTCATACGTAGGAAGGCCATAGAGCACTGAAGCCTATGACTTGTGGATATCCATCGAGCAACATATGAATGGCGTGGTTTGCGACGACGACGACTGTTCAACTTTTGATTGAACCCAACTAACCCCATTAACAATTAAAGATATATCATCATCGATAACAGCCTTTCAATTCATCTCTCAGATAAAGAATGCTATAATATTGATAGAGTAGCATCGAAATGTCAAGCACTCTCAACACATGAAAATAAACCACGATTTCGATTTTGAGCCCCAACAGTCGACCTATTCTCTATCCTCTTCAGTTGAAAATGGACACCCGGCAGAAGCTACCCCGGCTTCTGGTTTCTCAGTAGCATATCCTTTCCCGTGTAGCAAGGTCGTCAGATCCTTCTTGCTATTGGTCGGCAACTCGGTTTTCTTGACATTGGCTTTCTTTGCTATCTGCCGGAACATATCAAGAGGATCATAAAAAATCTCCACAGACTGAAGACGTACACCTGCATCGACTTTGGCTATTGCGACTCCTTGAATATCAATTGCTCCTCCATGGGCGGGAACGGTTACCTTTTCGCCTTTACTGGTAGGGGTCAGTATGGTACAACAGTAAAAAGGAAAAGCAAAAGCAAACTATAGTAAAATAGAATAAAACACACTCATTGACGCCTACATAATCATTCTTCATAATGCCCCAATGTCTCCATTTAAAGCTTACGACAGGAGGCCCGCTGTAAACCTCCAGTACCTCCCATGCAAAAGTCGGCATCATCCTTTTGAAAGTCTTATGACTACTTGAAAAGTCTGATTTCTCGGGCGAATAGTATTCGTTGGATGTCAGGATGGCATTGTAAGTACCAACTCTTAGCATATATTCGCCGGTAACGGGTGTAGAGCCATTGATGGAGAAAGTGAAATTTGGATGGTCAATAGTGCGCCAATCGGCAATGTCCGTTTTGAAGGAGGCCTCTACTTCCCAGTTCTTGACTAGGTTTTCTACGAGAAAGGGTAGGGATGCAGCGGCGTGATTCTGAGTTTTTGCTGCGGGGAGCAGTCAATGAGGCTTCTTTTCGTTGATTAATTGAGAAATGGTTTGAATGATAACCTGTAAGGATTACATACTTTGTGCCCAGACTTTTCTTGTATTTGTGTAGTCTGGTGGCTGGTTGTATCGCCATTTCGCGTCAACATCATTCATTACTGCGTTGGGATCGAGGAGGTAATCTGGCAAACTGGCGGATGAATCTATGGGTGGTTCTTCTTCTGCTGAAGTCATAGTCTCTGCTGGTGTGATGAGCAAATCAGAGAGGAGAACAGATGGAAGGAAAATGATTCACTGATACTAGTTATATGTGGTAGATGAATAGTTTTCTTTGAACTTCCAATTAGAGATGCAAATTGTGGGGATCTTAGTACATGTATATATATCTGAACAATGTTACGTAGAAACGCCCTCTGAAGAACCCCCGCGAATAGGTGACCAGCATATCGCGGGCCAGATCTCAATAGATAAGTTCATCGTCAAATGTTACTCCTTGCATACTGCATACTGCTTGCATCTTACTTGAATGCATAAAGCGGTGTACTGATTTGCTAAACAATTCGTTGAACAATAGACGAGTTGCTTCAGTGGCTGCACTACCACATACAGCTTACTCTTGAGAAATTTTCTGAATGATCATTTGTCTGGATGACATACACCTGATATGCCGCCTCTTTGTGGTCTTGACCGGATATTTGACGATATCCTTGTTGCTTGTAGCTGAAGGCTCTCACTTGATTACAGAATGAATGAATGAATACTGTGGTGGCTGACACAAAAATCACTCAGTGGGACAGAGACGTTGAGAATGTTCGTCCTGTAACTTGTACATCTGCAAAATCTAGTTCCCTCAAAATTTCAACCGCACAAACTTGATTACCCCATAATAGCATATCTCCAACAGTAAAAGCATAGACGTGAAGCATGGATAAATGTGTTCGTCAAGAGCATCGTTGGTCCAGGGCCCAGATAGATTCAGACATTCCAGTTCAGCTTATAGACCTCTGGCATGGGGGAATCTAGATAACTGATAGAGCCATCACTGTGAGTTACAAACTATAGGTGAAGAAACAACTCGTCTCTTTGCACCTATCCTATATAATGCATTGATGTATTGATGTATTGATATGATGTCTTAAGAAATTGAATTAGGGGAGCCTTTTTGAGAAGGGAAGCAAATCCTCTTGCACTTGGTTCTTCAAGATCTCAGCCTTCCTTTGCATATGGAAGCACAATGGTTGGTAATAAGGTTGTGGAGACATGGGGGAAGTGGGGTGGCAAACGACTCTTCACCGCTCGGCAATATATCTTCTATTTTATAATTCTGGAAGTCAGACCATGTTGTACAGTTGAATTCCTCTGATAATACCTAGACTTACATTGTATTAATGCAATGGCTAAGTCAAAGGGAAAGAGGAAGCAGCAGGGCCTGTCTACCGAGCATCACATCAAAAAGGTGAAGACCTCAAATGTTATTACTCCACCTCCAGAAGTTCTGACTGAACCCAAAACTCTACACGACCTTTTAATCGCTGAAGAAGACATCGAGATATCGGTGGACACTCTCAACACACTTGCGCAAAATCCCGCTCTCATCAAAACGAAGGCATGTAAAGAATTGCGAACTGCGGTTTTTGACTTTCGAAATGCTTGCACAACAGGCTTCAATGCGTCCAGTATGCTTACATCCCATATTATTGTCGGATGAGCACTAATCATGGTCTAGTTGATACGAACCCTACGGCGCGTATCAGTGGCGCACTGGCAGATGAAGGCTACACCGAAGCTCGAATTCTCCTCGCGGAAATGCGAATTCGGGAGCAAAAGCCTAAATTGGGTGCTCTCTGCAGATGGGTTCGGGATTTAGACGTTGTTAGTGGTCTTGCAGAACAGCTAGATGATACTGGAGCAAAGCGAACGAAGCGAGAGGAGCAATTGCTGGTCGTGTTAGATGCAATTCTTCGAGTCACTGGCCCGGTAGATTATTCAGTTGAGGATGGTATGGTCACGGATGGTCCCATCATACCACGGAAAGCATGGAATCTGAGGGATAATACGATACCACGCAAGCAAACCTACGATTCTGTTCTAGATGGCAGTATATTCAAGTCTTTGCCTGAAGATATCAAATCTCAGTTCCGCATAATAGAAACAACGCCAGGTTTGGATCGCAAGCCAGCAAATCTCCACCCAGCGATTCTATGGGCATCTCAGGATAATGCTATCACCTTTTCTGACAACCCTCCTAAGACAACGCACCATACACATCCAATTGTACCGAACCTACACTTGCTCAAGGATGTACTGAGTCCTGAAGAATGTATTCGGATCATTGCAGCAGGTGAGACGGTGGGATTCACACCCGATGCCCCAATACGCGCGGAAGGCGAAGAGAATAGTATTCTGGCTCATAATTTCTACTGGGTCTCAGACAATGCGTTTTGTGATGGAGTCTGGAATAGAGTCAAAGATTTCGTTCCAGCCCAAGTCAATGGAAAACAGGTAAGGGGCCTAAACAGAAGATTTCGTGTTTACCGATACGTCCCTGGAGCTGAATATCGTGCCCATATTGGTGAGTAATTGTTCTTTCCCTTTTTATATGATCTTGCTAAGAAGCGACCCTTTACAGATGGTGCTTGGCCCCCTTCTGGAATCGATCCCACGAATGATACGTATATCTACGATTCCTCCCCACCAGGCGCAAGACAGTCCTCTCTATTCACATTCTTGATATACCTGAATGATGAGTTTGATGCTGGTGAGACGACTTACTTCCTTCCTAGTGCAAAAGAAGGTTGCATGAATGCATATTCTATAAAACCCATCCAGGGTAGTGTAGCGATGTTTCCACATGGAGAAACCGAGGGAAGTCTACTTCACGAAGGTACTGGTGTTAAAAGGGGCTCCAAGGCATCAGCAAAGTACGTCATTCGAACAGACGTTTTATACGATGTAGACGCCAGATGAAATTTTCTGTTTTTCAAGCACCAAATATGATACCAAAACTCAGAGCAAGTAATTCCACAGAATATTTGGCCACAAGCCCGCACCGATTCTCTCAAGGAGTTCAAGGCCACACAGAGGAAAGACCAGCGCCAATCAGATCCGCCCGCTCAAGTGCCGAAATGGAAGTTCGGGCCGGGAGCAATGTGGCGGGTTGTGGGGAATTTATGCTAAATGCAAATACTATACTTGGCGAGTTATACCCGGCCAATTTGATACAACTGCATCCAACCATATTATGTATTCAAAGTGCAATTTGCAAGATTGAGTCAATGAACGTGCCATGAGAGGAACAATAATCAGATTCTATACCCCATACTGCGTCTACTGAGAAAGGTACAGTACAGTTTTCGTGCTTGGTTACCAATTGCCGATGATGAGGTTGGGTCACCTGGCGTCTGATGACGTCTAAACAAACACGCCCAGGCTCTCAGATGAGACAAGACGCATTAGTCACCGACCTAATTTACCGGTACAAATTGCATGATCCATTGAACCATAGTAACTCCGAAATCCTGACTGAGCACATTCTCGAAGGCTAGTGTGAGTATATATTAATGATAAATGATACCTTCGGTCTGCCGTTCCAATCTCTCTTTCCTTCTATGTCAATTTTCTATACACAAAATGCAAGTTCTCTCTCTTGTACTTCTAGCTTTAGCCGCTCCCATTCGTGCCGCAGCCGGTGATGGAGACTGGGCAGTCGCATATACAAAAGCTAGAACAGCTCTGGTCAAACTCACAAACGCGAATAAGGTGGCACTAGTTACAGGTACTGGGTGGGAGAAAGGACCTTGCGTCGGAAATACCGCTGCCATCTCGTCAATTGGATGGCCAGCATTTTGCTTGCAAGATGGACCTCTAGGGTAAGTGACTCAACTCATCATTGTGTAATGCATCTGAGAGAATGAGGATAATTGATATATGATGTGAGGTAGAGTTCGATATGCTCAACAAGTGACAGCGTTTCCCGCAGGAATTACCACAGGTAGTACGTGGGATACGGGGTTGATGTATGCGAGAGGGTATGCTTTAGGTATGATAGTATCTTTTTATGATTGGTGGGAATCTTGAAACATGATAGGGGATGGATGATAACTCAATCGACACTGTAGGTGCCGAAGCTAAAGCACTTGGTATTCATAATCAGTTAGGTCCTGTTGCTGGACCCCTTGGAAAAATCCCTGTGGTTTGTAGCTCGGCTATCTTTTGAGTTACATTGGAACACTGCTGATGTTTGAATTAGGGAGGAAGAAATTGGGAAGGCTTTAGTAATGACCCATATCTTTCTGGCGTTTCCATGGCGAATGTACAGTTTGTTATTATTTTTTTTTAGATGCCTTGAAGAGAGAGAACCTAAGGCTGATGTTGGGATTTCAGACAGTGGAGGGTATGCAAGCAGCAGGTGTTCAAGCATGCGCTAAACATTACCGTGAGTTGATTGATGCCTACGCTATACCATGACCAATAAGATTCTATAGTCGGAAATGAGCAAGAATTAAACCGGGAGACGCTGAGTACGAATATTGGTGATAGAGTTAATCATGAGGTCGGCGTCTTCAATATTACCACTGAGGGATAGGGAACATGCTTACGGATGATATAGTTATATCTATGGCCTTTTGCCGAAGCAGTAAAGGCAAACGTCGCATCTGTAATGTGTTCATACAATAAATTCAACACCACCTATGCTTGCGAGAATCAAGCTTTACTTACCGGATTATTGAAAGATGAGTTGGATTTCCAAGGTTACGTTGTCAGCGGTATGTATCATGCTTGGACAATGAATACTACAATATCAGATTGATAAAATATTGATAAAGATATATAGATTGGACAGCACAGCACACGACAGTGGGTAGTGCGAACGCAGGTATGGATATGTCGATGCCAGGGGATAATTTCGGGGACAATAACTTCTTATGGGGAACTACTCTTCTCAATGCTGTTACTACGTAAGATTTCTCACAAACCCATAATATCGACAAATCCATCTAACAACAAACAGTGGCACAGTGCCCCAGACTCGTCTCGATGATATGGCCGTCCGTATCCTGGCCGCCTGGTATTTTCTCGGCCAAGACATCAACTACCCTGTTGTAACCGGCTGGAGTTCCTGGAACGGTGGCGTTGGTGGTCCTAACGTATCTTCCACCCATAACACTATTGCTCGGGCTGTTGCTCGTGATGGAATTGTATTATTGAAGAATGCTAATAATGCCTTGCCGCTCAAAAGACCCACAAGTTTAGCACTGATAGGTCAAGATGCGATTGTGAATCCGGCTGGTGCTAATTCATGTACTGATAGGGGGTGTGATAATGGGACGTTGGCTATGGTAAGTTTTTTTTTTTTTTTTTGGATCTGTTGGATTTTAGAGAATTGACTTTAAGGGATAGGGTTGGGGATCTGGTACTTGTGATTTCCCTTATTTAGTTGCACCATATGATGCAATCAAAGTACAAGCAGCTGTAGATGGTACCGCATTAACCATCTCAAATACTGATTCGACTTCAACTGGTGCTTCGGTCGCAAGCGCTGCTGCAACAGCTATCGTTTTCATTAATTCTGATTCTGGAGAGGGTTATATTACTGTAAGTATTAAACCCACATCCATAATACCCCCTCAACATGGCTAATAAATTACAAGGTCGAAGGCTCAGTAGGAGATCGCATAAACCTTGACCCATGGCACTCAGGCAACGCGCTCGTCACCGCTGTCGCTGCAGTAAATAAAAACACCATCGTAGTAATCCATAGCGTAGGTCCCCTAATTCTTGAATCGATTCTGGCCCTCCCAAACGTCATCGCCATTGTTTGGGCCGGTATTCCTGGTCAAGAATCCGGAAATGCACTCGTGGATATCCTCTACGGCTCTGTGTCTCCCAGCGGAAAATTGCCCTATACTATAGCAAAGGCTCAAAGTGATTATGGTATCAATATTGCGAGTGGCGATGATAGTTTCACCGAGGGTTTGTTTATCGATTATCGTCATTTCGATCAAAGTTCTATAGCCCCCCGTTACGAATTTGGGTTTGGACTATCGTATACTACATTTGCTTATTCCTCTCTCGTACTCTCTTCTATTTCCACTTCTCCAGGAAGTAGCACTCTTATCCCCGGTGGGAAATCGAATCTATATGATATCGTCACTACTGTCTCGACGACAATCACAAATAATGGAACCGTTACGGCCGCAGAAGTAGCACAGTTGTATATTGGATTCCCAAGTTCAGTTCCAAACACTCCACCGAAGCAGCTTCGAGGTTTCAAGAAAGTTAATTTGGGGGCTGCATCATCAAGTACTCTATCCTTTTCGCTGAGGAGGAAAGATCTCAGTTACTGGGATGTCACAAGTCAATCATGGTTGTTACCAGCTGGGACATTCACTGTATATGTAGGTGCTAGTAGTAGGGATATACGATTAACGGGAACGATATCCAGCACTGGCGGTTCTGTACCTAATACAAGCTCTGGCTCAACCTCCTCTAGCTCTACAAACATTCTATCGACATCAACGTCCAGTACTACTATTACTACCATAGCCACAAGCACGACTTCGGCTCCTGCGGCACAGCAAACGCTATATGGACAATGTGGAGGGATAGGATATACAGGACCAACGGTATGCGCGAGTGGTACTTGTAAATACAGCAATGCCTATTATAGTAAGTTTACTGATGTCATCCTTTCTTGGCATATTGATATTGTACTAGTAGACTCTAATACTGACGGATGGGGTAGGTCAATGTTTACCTTAGCTCGAATCGAAGAGAAGATGAGGCTCTGTAGGGACACTGGTCATGAATAAGATGCAAAAAGCAAGAAAATTCAGGATGCAACTATCATCTCAAAAAAAGAGTTTGGGATTTCTCTTGACGATCAAGCTCAAGCTCAAAGTTCAAAGGGTATAAATAGCCTGTTTCAAAGGCAATTGACAAATGCTTATATCTTCAGTGAGAATAATACAAGACCGATGAAAATTTAAACATCTTCAGACACAAAATTTTAAACTTATTGCATATTTCATACCGTTGACTGGCGCTCTTTCTCCAAAGCACCAAAATTGACCACTAGCAAAAAATTCTTATCTTAGTAGCTTGAGAAGTTGAATCTATAGGAGACTAATCCATTACACTTGTAGTACCAGTTTCATGAAAGTAATACAACAAGAAAACGAATCGCCAACGAAATAGACATCATCAGGAAGTTATGAATTATGCTAGGTTACTTATGACTATTTCGTCAACACTTGGTCCCTGAGTACTTAATATCTAATACATCTTCGTAGATGCTCCTTTGGACAGAAGTCACAAGACGCTGGACCATATTACACCCCAGAAAAGAGATATGATTAGCCTTCCTACCTGGATGAATGCTAATAGCTGTGTTGCAAGAGGAAAGACTGCCTATTTACATGCACCAGAGAACAATTTACTCCTTATTGCTCCGCAAACCAAGGGCCTGCTAATAAATGTATAATTGTTCCTACGGACTATGATTACATATTTTTGTAATTTCCTGGGAATAGTCAGTGGATGAATTCATTCTTTTGGTCCCAGATAACCATTGATGGACTTATGCAGCGATTTAAAGTCACCGAATTTGAAGACACGGGTACACATACCTTTCCTGGAGATTTTTTTAATGCTACTCGTGGTAGCTATGAATGCAGTGGATAGTATGATGCTCCGAATGATTGTCACGTTTATCTCTTCTACTTTTGTCAATGTGGTTTCACCGGTTTCTACGCAGGTGCTGGCTAGGGATTTGTTCGTTGATGGTGCTATTTAAAGTTCTCCCTGGATTGTCAATTTCAAACAAGAAAATGGTACTAACGGTCTTGGTAGTGTTTATTTCCTGAAGTTCTGACTAAAATGTATAGAAAGTTTCCTTAGTCACATCATGCGGATATGGAGGCTATCATGTTTTCGATGAGTAACCTAGGCGAGAGGCCTTTCTAAGAAAAGATTTTGAATTGCATTCTCGCCTTCGAAAAAGCTATCTGTTAATGTACATCAATATTGTTATCCGTTCACAAATACCAAAACCCTCTAATAATCAAGTTACCACTTAACAATTTTCGTGATCGGACAGGATCTCTCTGAAAGAATACTGGAATTTATAAAGCACTTGACTATTCCAGTCCGCCTTCGAAGATCAAACTGCATAGAAGTTTGATATACCCTCTTGCTCTCAGGTATAAACCCAGATTGCCGTCCTTCCTCTTCCAAACTCACAACCGCTCTAGCGATATTACCAGCCAAAGCGCTATCCCATACTCCCTCTCGCCAAGCCTTCGACAACAATATTGAAATGGCTTCTGATCGGACGGTAAAGTCTCGACATTTGAGTGCAACTATATAAACCTGACTAATAATTCCAGAGTCAAAGGTAAACATCCCTGTCCATGCAGGATGAGACATTAAGGCTTTTGCTGAATTGAGGACTTCGCGGAAACCTTCAAGGTAATTGTCAAGAGCAACTTGTGATGAGATTAATGCGGAGGATACCGCAATGTGACAAAGAATCCAGCGTAATCTTAGAACAGTGGCACCTGCGAAGTCCTTACTGTTTGGTAAAATGCGGCATTTTCGATAGACTGGTGAAAATGCCTTTTCCCAAGACATTAGTTCGGTGAGATACCTCTGTTGCTCATTGATTCCAGCTGAAGAAGCCTCCGTAATAATCATAGGTGTCTTGTCATCATCCTCTTGTCCACGCATTGTTGCTTGCGTTGCATTCAATGTGGGTAGAAGATGCATAAGCCGTCGCATGATGAGATCCCAATAAGCCTTTGCTTCTGGGAGTGACACAAAGCTTGGAGGCATTTTCTCCATACATGAGGATCCGGAATTTTTAGCTAATATGTGGTAAGCCATACCCCGACCGTTATCATTGAAGCTCATAAAGGCAATCTCCAGTAAGCCAAAAGCTTGATAAATTTCATCTTCTATGACACTTGGAACTGGAGAAGATATTCCAAATGTGATGGAACCTTGCAACTTATCCTGCCTTGCTGTCTTTTTCACTCGATATTCTTCGCTTCCAAATGCGTGATCCCGATGATATGCTTCGATCAAACGAATCCCAGCTTTTATATGTGCGGTAGCGGATGCTTGTGTTCCGTAGAGATTCTCAAAACAGACAACGAGCAAACAAAATAGTAAAGTTGTTCTTAATGAATGGCCACGTAGGGAAATATCTGTCTTCATCAACTTAACAGCTTTATCGTACTGCCTGAGTGCAAAAATATGATGTTCCTCAATATTAGAACTTGCAGTTGATAAACATGATATTTGCTCCTTTGTATGCAATATCATATCAAGCGCTCCTATCGCAGCCGCAGCATGACGAATTGGCTGTTCCTGTTCACCTGCTTGCAATATTATGTGGGTCCATATATTTGAATCAAAAAATCCACATAGTCGTCGTGCTGTCTTCTCTTTGAAGAAAGAGAAGTACCGGTATTCTTGTTGGGTTTCGAAAATTGGGCTTTTTGGCTTCAGAACCTGTAGATTTGTATGAGTAGCATTGAAAGCTGTGCTTGAATTAGCATGTCTTGGGATACGGTAGTCAGATGAATTTATGAGACAAGAAGACTAGCAGAGTGTCAGTCATAGGGCTCGAACCTTTGAGAGGTATTATGGCAGGATCGATTGAAGTAGAGTGGGTGTATAGCTGTGGGTTGTGGGCAACAACCATGCTTTTGGTGTCATGTTGGGGTGTTCTTATACGATACCCATCGCATTGAAACCCCGATGCTATACATCTCGCACAAGCTGGTTTCTTCTCGTCACATTTAACCCTTCGTTTCCTGAAATCGTAGTTTGGTTGGTTAGAAATCCACGTGATGAAGGCTCTGAAAATAAGGTTTTGGGAATCTGGCTAGTCACGAACTTGCAAGTCAAACAACCATTTCTTGTCTAAAGTTATCATGTTCATCAACCTGAAGATATATCACGAGATTAGTAATGCATACCTTGGGAAAATATGCTCGCATTCTTTTTTCCTTCGGCTTTGAGGCAGCAATTGAAGTCCTGCTCTTATTCATACCTCGTTGCATCATTAAGCTTAAGCCTGAGTTGCACAATGAGCGCAAACGCACAACTGACTCGGAAAGACTATTCGATGAACGTTCAAAGAGGAAAAGTTTGTTCACAATGATAATTTACTTGAAAGCTTCAACGATGTTGTGACTTCTTTGCAGAATATTATCTAGGCGACACAGCGGATCGAGGTGATTCTCTTTACACTTCACGTGAATCCGTCAGCAGGCTGACGCCAAGATGCCCTCTGCCCAATATGATTTCCGATATGACTTTTCTAAGCCTCGCAACCCCTGGAAATACTTGTCATTGTTTTATCTTTGACAAACTTCACAAGGAGTCCCAAGTAGGAGAGTGCGAGATTTCTCACGAGTCGATCTTGGGCCGGGGCTGGTATACATGTAGTTGCATATTAGGGAATATCTATCTGCATCAAAGCCCAAAGATACCAAGTCCATATCCAAGCTCGGCTTTCCAATTCCCCAATTCTTAATCCCTAGTTTTATTCATATCCAAAAGGCGGCAATAGTGTATGTGCCCTCTGAATCCTCCCATAAAATGTGTTCTTTATATCCAGAGCAGCATTCCCTGCTATTCAAACCAACTTCAAGTCCCTCAATCTCTCCAGAGAGGCACTTTTACCTCTTCCTTTTGCTCATGTTTCCACATCCCTAGCCTTGCCACAGCTATACGTTTGCGTAAATGACGTCATCAATCGCGATATTTGTTCGTATTCTTTCTTTTGAGTTTGCTTCAGTAAAGAAGCAATGATTCCTACAAGTCCCAGATCCATTTCCAGAATCTGCAAACAATAGAGAGGTTTTTAAGCCGGGAAGTTCAGTTCGTCTGGAATTGTGATGCAAGACCAGGACTGGCCGCGAATATTGTGTTCATTTCGTCTTCGATACCTCCGAAGATTACAACCAGATTCCCATGGACCTTGGGTTTTGTTAGGGATCCAAAAAGTTTGGATGTCCCTTCAGAAGTAAAATTGTCTGTTTGCGTGTTTCAGACTGGGGTGTTGAGCGGTACGCTTCGTTGATGAACATCGCTTTACCTGGATCTTTCTCCGTGAATTTGCCAGTTTTCGGCTCAGGGTGTCTAACGCATTTACCAAAAAGGTCGCTGGCCGAGTATTCGATCAAAATTTCTCATCAGATAGAAATTCCAAGTCACAGTGTACCTTTACAAACTTGCGTGCTGTGGTTGTCTTAGCCGTTCTCGAAAAAAGATTTGCTAGTATTCGTTATCATAAATCATAAGAAAGTTCAAATAGTATACCAGGAGTTCCTATGAAGACGAAATATATAGGGATATACAGTCTTCGGTTGATGTTTCTTGACTTTATTGCTTTTTAGACGTCTTGATACGGTCCCGAATTTTCCATTTTCTTCTTACACCCAACAGTATCGCCAAAGAGGCTACAGAGTTTAGAATATTTTTGACCTGCCTCTATCATATTCCGGATTCAAATTTTCTGGTTGGGCTACCCATATGCGAAGCCTTTCTTCCACTGGAGTCTTCGACATTCTCATTTGGTTATTGCTTCTGGTAGTAGCAATTAAGTTCCTTATTTCTCTACCATTACCAAAACTCAGTTGGGTGATAATTTTAAGGGGTGTCCACCTATAGTAACATTTATGGCTTCTGCTGTGGCTTCAAGGGTATGAGACTCTAATTTAAGACGAAGGATGTTCCCATTTATCGATAGAAAAGATTTTGAAGCAGAATACATTTTTGACAGGGGATCGTCGACTCAATTCAGGATTTGAGTTGTTAAAAACCTCCAAAATGATTCTTTATATCCTAGTATTATAATATAAAAATCGTTGCTAGAAGCCCCTTATACTTTAATAATAGCAAACAACACGCTATAGAATTATACAGGTTAGGTATAGGGTATAGAAGAGCTATGCATGCATACCTAATCATAATTATAATCATATCCGGTTCTCATATCTTCTCGTTTTGTCTTGACTTATATTTGTTAATTGGGTTGTTTTGTGGATTTTGGTTTGAACATTATATTCCCATTCACATTCCTACCCACATGAAAAAAGTACTTAGTCATTAATCATAGATCTAATCACAAGCCATTCAGATTTCGTAAAAGTATCTGATGCCTACCTAAATCGGTATTTCCTATTAATCTTCCTCGTAGACTCTTTATAAAATGTGGAAATTGTAATATGTCGGTATGAAATCTTGGTTACACTCGACTATTAAAACGATTGTTTTTTAATGGGGTTATATATCAAGATAGATGATATCATCATATAATATACAATAGTTACATACACACAGCATCCGTCGATTTTCCTCCTCAACACAATGTCAGAAATATTACTAACATCGTGGGAATCGAATACACCGCAACCCACGGTCCAACAGATTTCACACTTCTATGTAGAGATCGCTCGTTTTGTATCCATAGTGTGATTGTGGGGGCGGTGTCTCAGCCTTTAGAGGCGGCGATGAGGAGGGGAAGATTTCTGGTGCGTTAAAGTGGAAATCTGTGAACATTGTTGTGAATTTTGCTGGGAATTGCAAATGGGGAGTTCTCAAAGACGAATTACTGGAGTTTGAGATAATAGGAAGGTGCAGAGGGAATTGACGTTTAGTGATGAGGATGATGATCCGGAGACCGTGGGGTTGATGGTGGGGTTTTTTGTATACGGGGGTAGGGGGCTTGAATTCCGCTTCGAATCCTAAGGTTACTGCTTCTGTTGTTGCTTGCTCGGCTTTTGAGAAATGTATCGCTGATGTTAAACTTTACGTTCTTGATGATGTTCGAAATGTTGCCCCCCTGCGGATTCTTACGCAAGCGAGTTTTGAACGCTAGTCTTTGAGGTTGGGAGTGGATGAGTTGGGGGCGGTGGTGGAAGGGGGATGATGAGGGTGGGAATGGACGTGCCGGGGGAAGTGGCGGTACGGAGTGTGCGGTAGATTGGTTGGAGTGGTGCGAGAGAGGAAGGTTTAGGAAGAGAGGAAGAGAGGGTTAGGGAGGAAGAGAAGAGGGCTAGGAGTCTGAGGAGGATTGAGAGAGATTGGGAGGGTGGGGATTGGAGTGCGAGTGGGGCAATGGTAAGAGCTCTTGCAAGTGCTACTGAGGGAGGGATGATACTTGGGTTAATGAGAATGAGGTGAGGTTCTGATATTTTTGGATTTGGTGGTGATGAAGCTCAAGATAGAGATATTGATAATTCGAGATTGCAAGGATGTAATGATCAGATAGGTTGATAGTTGATGAGTAGTAAATATAGATAGCAAATCTATAGTAAATGAAGATGCAGTTGATATCCAACTCCTATTTCTACACCCGTAGCTGAGGTTGTGAACGCAATGTAGTTATAGCAAACTATATATAAACAACCTCAGATCAATCATAACTTGTATGACTTTAATATACCAATACAGGAGTCAAGCGTAATTACATATGATCAATACGATGTATAATCTGGGTACTGAGCATGAGCTGAAGTTAGTAGTATATTGTTACTAGAATTCTATTTTGTCTGCAAGAGATTGATGTGGAATGGGAGATGGATAAGTATACCCAGATAATAAGCTTAGATGTCCGACTTTGTCTTCCATAATGAAGTAGGAGGGGGTGTTTATTAAATCGATGATTTTGATAATTATGGTTTTGGATATGAGGGGCTGGACTGCGTTGTGTAGGATTCTACATGTGTGTATATACATTCTCCCCATATGCATATGCATCTTATCCTATCTTGGATCCACCTCTTCTCCCCGAATTTCCCGTCTCAAACCCCCAAACCCCCAATATTCTCCAATATCACTCGACACCTAATTTTGACATAATAAGATTTCAGATATCCTCAGCGCGGAAAGTATTATGGTTATAATTAGTGCATAAAAAAGTGGAAACGAGACCAGAGTCGGAGGTGGTGGGAATGATTGACTAGCTGAGGCAAACGAGTTCCCGACCGGTTGATTTCGTATTTGAAATTGATTTTTGGAGCTGGATTAGATTTATATGTAGGTATATGTGTAGACGTGGATATGAGATGAGATGATAATCTGAACAGATGACCTTTGCTTGAAACGTGGCTGATCATGAATGGGTATTAACTTTTAGATTTCGAAAGGGTATCAAGATTGATAATCCAATAAGAGAGTGATTTGATTGAGAAAATAAAGAAAGCAGAAGTGGTGTAGTTCAAAGTCGTTCATTGGTCTTACTTCTATTCACAAAGGATGATATTCACTGCGCATGCCCCCCAGCCAAAAAATGGGAAAGGTGTCGAGACCCGCTTCACGTTGATTCCTCTAATTAATCAAGAGATAAATGAGAGAGAGTATATGGTAACTATTCTTTACTTGGGTTTAGTTTCAATATACAGAATCTGGTTGATTCATGTTGGATTGCGCAACGTATACTAGCGTAGTAGTGATTGGATTATTCGCTTATCCGAGGCTTATGGTTTAGGGGTATTTCTGTATCATTATTGGCAGAAGAAAGGAAGCTATGGAAGGATTTCTCGCGATCAATTATTTGGGCTTCTTCTATTTATACTATATTGAATCGGGTTAACATAGACTTTGGATGTTGAGATTGAAGTATTATGAACCTGAATAGGATTGTATAAAATTCGGGATGCCATGGGAGCTAAAATGGATTGCGTCACAAAGGAGCCAACAAGTTACGTGCATCTTTCATTGCTCCTCGAGATTTACAAAATTAATTAATGTGTTGCTGTGAGGATATGAGTATGAGCTTGGATAGAAGACCAAAGTGGAGAGACTTTGTGGATAGAAGAGGTTTCATTTGATCATGACGTTACTGTTGGTATTAAGTTGGTGGGTTAAAGTCATGAGTACTTATATCTATGTTGTTATAATAATGTTTGTTTTCATCATTAGATCCATAGAATATTATAGAGAACTATGTAATAGCAATCGAGATGTTAGGGCGACTAATACGACTGGTACGACTTATTCATACAGCTGCCTCAATGTCACATGATCCATTTCCCTACAGTGACTATCATTGATCTAGAAAGATATATGAAATCAATACCTGCGTATCTCATACCATCCCAACTTTCCTGACCTTCTAAAAGCCATCTATAATTTTTAAAAGAACTTCTCGCGCCCAAAGACGATATCCCAAGCATTCCAAAGTCAATCCTGATCAAGAGGCAACTTGGCGAACTTGAAAACATCTTTTTGCAGGGGAGAGACTACCAAAAGCGCCTTGTGTATAGAATAATGATTATCAAAGACAGTGGAGAGAAGGATGGACAATAATGTCTTTCTCGGGACCTAAACACCGACCAGGATGTGTACGTATGCTGAAAGAACCTGGAAGATGGGTTGAATAATACCGGCAATATACTTATTTTCCCATGATCAAACCGCTAGATTTGGTCTCAGCATCTATAAGATATTCTCGGAAGAACTCGACACAAGCGTGGAAAGATCAAGAGAAGCCTAGAATAATGGTTGGGAGATCAGCCGTTCCTGAGTATGTTATATGATATGATATAACATCGTGTCATCAGGCTCACAAGCTCAAGTTCGAGTATAGAGAGGTAGCAGGTCAATTATAGCTCATAAAAAAGATCACTATTCATCGCCTGAAATGATAAGTAATTCTGAAGCGTAGTCGAGTGAGATGCCGAGCCACTCGATTCTGAGGCATACATTGATGAATTACCGAGCGAAAAGCGACAACAGCAAAGATGAATCGGAGAGCACTACAACTCTAAACAATGTCAACACAGATAGACAAATAAACTAATTACAAAACAACATGCAAAAACCAAAGGCTAAGTTGAGAACTCGACTCAGCAGCATGTCGAGTGAAAAGGTGAAATTAAATACAGCTTTGATGGGCAACTCTGAGATTGTAAGACGACCATTGCCGAAACTTATACAAGATCCCCATAGTCGATTGGTATCGTTCAAGGGCCTGTGTCCGTCAAGACAACCGATACTCTCTTTTGTGATGGCCAACAAAAGCCCATAATATAACAAATCGCAAGATGTAAATTCTTGGGGATAGGTATAATACATGAGTATACTATATATAAAACAATATAAGTTCAAGCAAGCGCCAATCCAACCAACAATCCATCCATGCATCTCCCAGCCCTCCCTCTCTGTCTCTCAAGAGCATATCACGTCACGTCACGTCACGTCACAACAAAACCACATCAAGACAGGGCCTCCTAAAAGAAAACAATCAAACAATGGACAAACCAAGATCAAAATCAAGAAATCCCATCGCATCTCTATATCTCCATACTTCCATACTTCCATTCTCCTCCCCATTCTCCCCCCTCTCCCCCTCCCTATAAAACCAAGTACTCACAAAAAGAAGCCATAATAAATATTACTACAATCACTTCCTTCCTTCCTTCCTTCCTTCCTTCCCTCCCTCCCCCCTTCATTAATCAACCACCCATTCCCCTATTCCCTCGCCAAAAAACTCCTAATTCTCATCTCACCTCAATCTTGAACCAAAACCAAAACCAAAACCAAAACTCACATAACCATCCATTCACAATTCCCAAATAGCATAAAAAGAGCTCATAGCTTTATTTCATTCTACTCTATTCCATCCTCCATCCTCCATCCTCCAAACATTCCTCTCCTCTCCACTCCTCTCACACATAAAAAGAAACCCCCCCCCATATTCCACTCCACTACCCCAACCCAAATAAACAAGCATCTAACAAAAACCCCAAAATATATAATAATAATAATAATAATAATAACGACAACAAGAACAACAACAACAATAATAATAATACCCCCTTTTATTCCTCTAAAAAAAATATCTTTACTCTTTACTTTATCCACCCATCCATTCATCCATCCATCCATCCATCCCTAAAAACCAAAAACCCCTCCCAAAAAATCACATTATAGCAAAGAACGCCCTTGAATTACTAAATTACTAAACCACTCACTCACTCACTCACTCACTCACTCACTCACCCATCCACCCACCCACCCACTCACCCCCTCTACAATACTTCAACACAAGACCCCAGGATGACTCCCCCGGCCATTATGAATCCCGCGCTATCGATCGGCAGGTAGGATGGAGTATACACATCTGTGACATGTAATATTGACCGACGTATACGTAGGTGTGCAAGTCCCCTACCCTATATACATCCCGCCACCCATTTGATATACCAAAGACAGCCAATTCGACCTATGAATAACTTTATAACAAATGAAGCGATTGATTTGAACTTTGAAATATAAGTTTATAATAGGATTATGAATAGATTTTAAAAGGAGTGGAGTTTGATCGATTCTTTTTTTTTTTTTTAAAAAAAAAAATAAAAAAAAAAAAAAAAAAAAGTTATAGAAGAATAAAATTTCTACTTTTTCATTTGTATACAAATTCTATACAAAATTAAACGTGCTGACGAAGCCAACAATCGTTTAGAGATCATCAACCTTAGAATTAAAAGCTACAGAACTAAAGAGAGTGTGCTATAGGACTATACATACGATCGGCTCGAGCCTAGTGCCGCACCAGCCCGATCGGACGCGATCACGTGTAAGGCGTGACAAACGTTTTTTGAAATACTAATTAATAACTTTTTAAGAAAAGTTATTAAAAATAATTTGTATGTTTTTTATTATTATAATATAATATAGGTTATAAATGTATATTTTATCAAGGTACGGGTAAAGACTTATATTGTACTATAAGGGTAGAAGAGCTATAGAAGAGTGACGTCCTACTTATAAGAAGTAGGATGCGCTAGTAACCCATGCCTGAGGCACGAAGGCAACTACAGATCGTGTAGTTGGCGCCGTGACAATCACAAATTCTATTCTTTTTTAACTTTTCTTTTAAACGAATGATAATAATTCAATCCCTTTTGGAATCTATTAATAATTCTATTATAAACTTATATTTCAAATCTCAATTCAATAGCTTCATTTGTTATAAAGTTATCAATAGGTCGAAATGGCTGTTTTTGGTATAAAATGGGTGGCGGAATGAAGGGTGGCGGGAAGTAGGGTAGTGGACTTATTCTACCAAAATGTCTATGCAAGTATGATTCACTCCTGGTTATTCGCCCGTCATTTATAAAGGAGAGCTCGGTATGTATTGAAAGATAGAATGTAATCACCCCCCCCCGAGAATATGAACATTAAGCCATTTTATACGATGCGAGGGGGTTGTTCCAGAAGTTAAGAGAGATTGCAATACTAATGTAAATGGCTAGGCTAGAATGTCTACAGCTTTGTAGATCCATTTTTGCCATTCAAAGATTCATGTATTGCACCAAATTGCACAGATGATTGCTAGGGTCCTCTGAAAATGACATGACTAACTCAAGGAACATGATCGATATCCTTGCCCTTTCTATCAATATTTGTAGACCTCAACAAGCTTCTCAAACTCCCTTCTGCGTGCGACCCACTTCTCGCTCTACCTTGAAGGGTTCGTACTGGACTAGGGGGTCTACCCCACGGTAACCATGAACTTAGGCTATCGAGGATAGATGATCTCGGTGAGGTTTCAGATCTCAAAGTAGAAGCTGTTGAATCATTGCGTATCAAAGCAGAGTTTGGTGATATCAACTCATGGAAAGTGGAACGTCGGGTAGGAATAACTTCATCGAAAGCAGGCATATGTTCAAGATCCGCAGCTGAGGTTTGAGGTCGAGCAGGTTCGCTAATGAGGAAAGTGGGAGATGCAACTTGGGGTTTATGTTCCTGTTGGAAGCTTTGGGCATTGTCTATGATCATGGATGCGAAGGTGGCCGATCTTTGTCTGTTATGTCTTGAGGGAGGATGCCTGTCAGGGACCGCTTCGGGGGGTACAGCGTCTTCTATAACATCAAGAGTTGGAGGTGAGACTTCAACCTCTTTCCTTGCAGCTCTGCCACGAACCTCATCTTCCAGAGCAGCAGCAGGTTTCTTCTGGGATTTATCTCCATCGGAAGACCTTGAGGATGACATGATTGTCTCCAGTGTACCATAAGCGACAGATTTTCCTCTTCGGCTTCCTCTTGAGCTCCGTGCTACATGTCTTGTTGAACATTCATTGGCATCATTGGCTTGTAATGTTGATGCACCTAAATCTGCCCCCGAAGGCACGCCAGTTTGGGGGATACGATCTCCAGATCCATGAGGAGGGTGATGAAAATCGTGTTGGTTTGCCAAGCTATACTTACTCCTCGCACATATTTCAGCAATCCTCTCTAAATCCTCACTCACGCCATGTTTAATTTCATCCATGATACCCTTGAAGCTAAAAGCTTCGAGGGGTGGAAGTTTCATATCCATTTTATGTGATGCTATACCCGTTGTTCCATTCTGCTTCTTGGCCGCGATTGGATCTCGTTGTTGAGAGCGGGGTCGAATAGCTCCTGAGTAAGTCCGCACAATCACCGGTTGATTGAATGTTTCTCCGGTAGATTTCGCATAACGATGATGAGATCGATTCGTACCGTTGAGAGAGCGAAGGGCTGTGAGACGATGTGTGACCTTTACTTCATCTAAGATATGTTCACCCCGGGCAGCTTCTTCTGATTCAACCAGACCAGCAGTTGAAGTATTGGATGTCCATAAAGTTGGTGGAAGGAAATTAAGTGGAAGGGAATGACGCCTGTTGTTGTTGTTGTTGTTGTTATTATTATCGATATTCAAATTTTGATGATTATTCTGGTTTAAAGTGATGGTTGAGGTTGAGGTTGAGGTTGAGATTGAGGTTGAATTATTGTTGTCGTTGCTGTTGCTGTTGTTGTTATTGTTGTTGTTTTTGTTGTTATTGTTAATTTTGTTATTCTTATTATCCTTGTTATCTTTGTTATTCTTGTTCTTATTGTTGTTGTTGTTGTTGTTGTTGTTGTTGTGGGGATTTAATGAAGAAAGGTTTGAAGTGGTGTGAGGTCGCATGTGAGGAGGAGGGGTCGATGCATCTTGCACAGTTATTAATGATAATGATGTGCCAGTGCCAGTAGTTGTTGCCATGATTTCCAAGGTATGATATGGATGATATGGATGAGATGAGATGAGATGAGATGATATGATATGATATGATATGATATGATATGATATGATATGATTGATGATGTGGATCCTTCTCTTGTGTCTTTCTTCGTTTCTTTCCTTCTTTCCTTTCTTTCCTTCTTCCCTTCTTTCCTTTCTTCTCCTCTCCTAGGATGGGAAGAGATTATGATGCATAGTTCGTTCAATATCAATCAATTCAATTCGCAAACATTACCAGCATGGAACAAAGGATGTAGTAATTAATAAGTAATATATATGTAGGGGAAGGAAGCAATTGCATTTACAAGGGCATCTATTCGCATGAACAATATAAATTGAGAAGATAGAGAAAAGGCGATTTGAATGTTGTGTTGTCAATACTCGTGATATTCTTCTCTACTTATGAAGTTTTCGTGGCGAGCTCCCTATGGTTCTTTTTTATATATCAGTAGAAAATGAGTATGTATGTGTATGTATGTTGGAATCAAGAAACAAGTTAAGCCGAGTTCCAAAGGTTATAAGAGAATAGCGGTGGCTTGTTTGCGGTGAATGAATGGAAAGGAAAGAGAAGAAAAGAAAAGGAAGAAATAAGAAATAGGAAATAAGAAATAGAATTTATTGGTTGTAATATTATATGGTAATCTAATTGGTAGGTGAGAGATGAGAGATGAGAGATGAGAAGTGAGAGAGGTGAGAGGTGAGAGGTGAGAGGTGAGAGGTGAGAGGTGAGAGGTGAGAGGTGAGAGATGAAAGATAAGTGATGAATGGTGAATGGTAAGAATAAGAATAAGAATGAGAATGAGAATGAGTTTGAGTGAAAGTGGAAATAAATGAGTGAGTGGCTTGTTTATAGTGAATGAATAAAAAGGAAGAAATAAGTAATAATACTTGTTCATTATATTGTTGACAGTAATAGTAATAATAATGATAATGATAATAATAATAAGTAGTGAGTGAGAATATGAGAAAGAGAGTGTAAATGAAAGATTGTGAGTGAAGAGTAAAGAGTGAAGAGTAAAGAGTGAAGAGTAAAGAGTGAAGAGTAAAGAGTGAATGAATAGTAAATAATATATATAGTAGTTAATTATATCAGTTGATATTTATTAAAAAGCTAATTGAATCTAGTAGGTAGGTATATATTAAATAAAGGAATGAATGAATGAATAAATAAATAAAGAAATCATTTAGTAAAATTATTATTATTATTATTATTATTATTATTATTATTATTATTATTATTATTATTATTATTATTATTATTATTATTATTATTATTATTATTATTATTATTATTATTATTATTATCGGTTTAACCTAGTAAAGGTGAAAGTTAATAATGTGGGTATACCGTTGTATCTTATTACTGTGGTTATTGGGGTAAGTATTGTAAAACACACCAAAAAACAGCCGAGCTTTTCTCCACATTTATAGGTATTAACCAATCACAACATTACGCTAATTGAAAATTAATATATTGAAAAACAGGTAATAAAAGTATTATAAATAATTTTTTTCGAAATTTTAAAATTTTATATATATATTATTTACGACAATAACCATTTTATAACGCTTTCTTATAAATCTAAATAGTTTAATAAGATATTCATTTTTTATAGTATTCTATACCTTTTTAACCACTTTTTTTAATTAATTATATTCTTTAGAATTCATTAAATAATGGTTTAAAATCCATTTTTTCATCCAATTTTATATATTTTTAATAAAATTAAAATTAGGAGAGAAAAATAGCCAATTTATTTTTTCAATCCTTTTTAATATAAACTTTTTAATAATATCTGTTACTACATAACCAAAAGCTCTATCTTATATAAATATATACCCTGAATTCAATTTCATCCATCTATCAATAATAGGAATGGTATACTGTTGATACAAATCCTTATTAATAAACCCTTAATCTTTCTTCCAAAATATATTAAGATTTTTATCTACTTTTTTTAAAAAGTATCCCTAAAATATTCACCCTTTTTTTTTAAACTGTTTTTCTAATATATATATAGGATTAAAAGATTTGTTTTAATAACATGTAATATATATCTTTTAATAAAATCCTGATATTATCTACATTTCGTTGAATTATAAAATGATATTCTATTGCTTATTCATTTATTTAAAATGCTTTAAAGCAAATTGAAGTCAAAATTATCAATTCTTTTCTGAAATAGGAGGTTTGCGAAAAGCAATATAACACTTATAACCTACACGTCGTAACCTAAATTGTATAGTATTCTCATTTATTCCCTTCCATTCTAATATCCAAATCACTTTCCAATAAGGTATTCGTCAATTTTTTTTTGAATAATTTATAAATTCGATAATAATATTAAATTAGGAAATTAACAAAAAAAGGGGTTGGCCAAAACGTTTTTAAGGTATTAAATATATTAAACATATATAAACTATCTATCTATAATTTAAATCTATTCCTTAATTTAAGAAATATCCTTTAATCTTTTAAATCTTCTATTTTATTTGTTTAAAAATATAAACTTTAATTTATTGATTATAGCTTATTTTAAGTTTAATAGAAATAATAGGTTTAATTAGAAAAAAAGGAGATAGCAAAGATAATAATAGTGTATTTAATAAAAAGGAATCTCTTAATGAATTTATAATATCTATTTTGATGAATATTTATTATATTGATCTTATTGAATATCCTTTATTAAATTTTATATTGAAAATTTTGAAATTTATATATTACTGATTTTAAACATATTTATTAAAGTGGTATAAAAACAATCGAAGCTGACCAATTAAAACTCTTCATTTAAAATGTACAGGGGTATATGGGTCAAAATGATGTTTTATAATACTTACCCCAACAACCACAGTATTGCTCTAAAGAATCACTATCTAAAGGTGTAGAACGATAACTATATAGAATGCCCAGGCGTTAGAGCGTAGCTTAGCGCGTCACGTGATTATACCAACATTTATCATCGTCATTATTATCATTATTATTATTAATATGAGATTGAATCGCTACTAGTATAATACAATACAGTACAGTACAGTACGGTGAAAGCCAACAATTAAATAATGTTTATCTATTGGTTGAAATTCATTTAATTAATCCATCAAAGGATACTACCGTATGGACTAACCCAATAGAGTCCCAAGGTTAAAAAGGGAAGAACCATTCGGCAGGTAATACTTGTCTATTCCTAGATAAGCAAGTGTCATCATTCGAGCCGTGCCTTCCATTCGGCACTGATTATAGTATCCATTAATTCTTAAGCAACTTTCTCAACCCCGCACAAATGTCAACAAATTCCCCATCGATAATAATAAAAGTATGATAACCTTACAGTTTACAGTGATAATCACATAATCACATGATCGTTCTCTCAATTTTCAGACCCTCTTTAATAGATTATTACGTCCTTTTGGACTGATTTAGCAGCATTTTACAATAAATACATATAAATACGCATCGACTATAAAACAACCCAATTATAGCGAGGTGGACGTGAATCGGTGAAGGGAAGTATACCCCGCATAGCTTTGATTGGTTGGTTTATAGATGTTTATGATTAGGTAATCAAGATCGAAGGGTGAGATAACAAAATCACATAATCACATTATGAGCTCCAACACTTATCCAAACAAAACCTTGAAACCTCATCATAATCTCTCAATCTCCCAATCTCCCAATCAACCCCACACCTACTCCCTTATCAAGAATCCACCAACCTCCTTCATCGATTCCCAAGTCAACCATACCTCTCACTTCTTCTTCAACTCTCATTAAACAACTTTAACGCATCAATAACAACGACGCCGTTCGAAGCACAATGTCCAAATCTCCAAACTCAGATAATACCGACAAAGATTCCAAAGCGATTCCATCCCATTCCGATAATCCTTTCATTCGATTTCGACACTTCGCTGATGAGCAAGTGAGCTCAATACTTCAAGGATTTGTTGGTTTACCATCTGCATTTTCAAAACCATCCAGCAATTCACACTGGTCCATATTCGATGAGGAATTAAAAAGAAGAGATGAACTACAAACGAGGCGGAGGGAATTGAGGCAAGCTGAAGAGGCAAGAAGTGGAAAGAGAACAGCAACGAATGATGAAGTCCAAATACCTGTGAAGAAATCACACAGCCCTCATCGCCAAGGAGTGGACTTTGATCAATTCATTTCTGATCGAAGGATGAATGTTTTTGGGTCTTATGATATTCCACTATACTCCCCCTTGCATTCGCCACTGACTACCGGTTTCTCGGGCGACCTTAGGCATATCATGGGTTCTTTTGCTGCTATGACATTATACCAAGCCAATCCAAGCGATGTCTCATTAGTACCTTATCTTTTTGCTTCGCCATATTCCCCCCTAAACTTATCACTTGGTCAATCCATGATGCGCGAATTGGGATTTACGAAGACGTACAGTGCTTCCGGAGCTGTCCCTCGAGACGATTTTCCCTATTGCGAAGCATTTGAAGATCTTCTGCTTACTAGCCAAGGTCGAGATGCAGAAGTAAGAACCGGCGGCCTCAAGTCAACTACCATTGAAGCATCCGAAAATATAGGTTCGAGTGTAGAAAACAGTTTGGATTGGATTGAACGACTTCGAAGACTGGGCATACTTCATCTGCCTAACTCAGACTTTGAGGCTACCTCGAACATGTCTCGTTCATCTAGTCAAGGGAATGTCACCAGCAGTCAAGATCTAGCTTCATCTGCCTCGAGGCTAAAAGGGTTGCTAAAGGACGCCGAGACCGAAGAACAAATGTACGAGAAGTTTCCTACTGATGCATCGACTTCGCCTGATCAATTCTTGACGACACTTGAGTCTGCACTTACGGCTGTGGAAAAACTAATGAAGGGCAAGAATGTGACATTTGAAGAACCTCGTCAATCAAACCCTTCGAGTGTCAATGAGGTCGATATAAGTGAGAAACAAAATCCACAATCCACAGAATCAAAGAGAGAAGTATCTTCGAGCTCGACCGTCGAGCACTACACTAATGAAGATGGAAGTGTGGAAACAACAATTCGTGTATGGAAGCGGTTTGCCGATGGAAGTGAAACGGAAACGTCATCTAGTCACACGGTCGAGAAGGCAACCCGACAACGCGATCTTGCCAAGACCGATTTTGACCTCGAGAGATTCGACCCGTCACTCGGGGGTGCGAATGATGATCAGAAAAACAAATCACGAACCAAGAAGAATGCAAAATCAGGATGGTTTTGGAATTGAATGATTGAATATATCTATGCATGCATTAGGTCTGTATATCACAGGTAGGTTAGGTAATACGAGTTGGATGATTGGATAAAAATGCAAGCGTTTCAATTTACAATACACTATGCTACATTGTTTGATAATTGTTATAAATACCAAGCTCATGACGACATGTGTTAATTAGTTTTGTGGTAATCTTATGATTTTTATTACGGAATGGTGAATAATGATTGGAGCGGAGGATCCGACGCGCATAACCTAATAGTTGCTTCTCCATGGGGATCATTTCCCCTGTCTTTCATTGAATGACCCACAAGTTATTCAAAAGCACTTGGTATTTTCTATAACAATATGTCTAATTTCATGGCCTGCTCTTTTCATGTCCATTTTCTCATAACAAGGTTGCATACAATATCCGTGTTATATATATTGGAAAGAAAAGATACAAATATTGAACTTCGATCCCAAATACTCAGATGTCTCCCGAAAGATCAAGTGATAATGATTCGATCCAAACAACCAGAGCCCTATGGGCTAGGTATGCTTTTGGAACCTATTATTGTATGGGATGACCTTGCTGATGAAAATCAGGATGATGAATGCAAATGAATATAGCGACTTCATCATCAAATGTCATTCAAAGACCTTTCATGTTCATCGAGTCGTCGTCTGCACTCAATCCAAACCAATAAAGGCTGCGGCCAACGGGAATTTTAGGGTTAGCCCTCATTTCTCAAAATCTTCGACAAGCTTATGAAGCCAAAGGCTGCATGGATGTCACGCTTGATCAATGCTAAGACCTAACAGGAATCCATAACCGGAATTCTCGACCTTGAAGATGACGACCCCAATACCGTCGCAAGAATGATCAATTTCCTCTACACCCAAGACTACGATGACACCACCACAAGCGAAGAATCCGAGATAGAACCCTACGGCCCCCTCCTCGTCAAC
This sequence comes from Monilinia polystroma, assembly GCA_002909645.1. NCBI lineage: Eukaryota > Fungi > Ascomycota > Leotiomycetes > Helotiales > Sclerotiniaceae > Monilinia > Monilinia polystroma. The sequence continues at coordinate 58,049 of PDUE01000396.1, read as the reverse complement.
ACCATGCTCTACATCCTAGCCGATAAATACGACATCCCACCCCTCAAAACGCTCGCAACCAAAAAATTCGAAACAGCCCTCCAGACAGATTGGAACTCTCCCTCCTTCACCGCCAGCTTAAATCTCCTCTACGAACAACTCCCAGAATCCGACACGTGCCTCACCTCGCGCGCTCTCCGCGCCGCTTGTCTGCATGCGCGTGACCTGAAGGATCGAGAGGATTTCACCGCCCTGTGTAGAAGTAGCCCCGATATCGCGTACGATTTATTTGCGACTATGGCTTCGGAGCCGGATGCTTTGACGTTGATGCCTGGGTTGTCGGAGGTGAAAGGGCAGGGACGGGGGCTGGTACCGCCGCATGCGGAAATGCAAACGCAAACGCAAAGGAAATCCAGGGAGACGTGTCCGAAGGGCCATGGATTTAAGCATTTCGATGATTTGCGCTCGATGTTTGATGAGAAGACGGGGAGGTGGAGGGTTCGGTGTGCGAATTGTGCGGTGCAGAAGGTTTTTTTTGGGGTCGATAATTCTTGTGATTTGGGGGCGAGGTGGGATGGGAAGGATGCGGGGTTTTGGTATTTGTGAGGGGGTGGGGGTTGTGAAGTTGATGGTTCTACTGTGGGTCTGTGGGGTTGCTTTAAGGGGGGTTTTATGGGGGGGGGGGGGGGTTAGCATGGTTATGGCGTTGGGGGATTCAGGAATAGGTCTATGCTTTAGGGTTAGGCTTGGATTTACAATGCGGTTTCATGGGTCTGTCCTGTCTATATTAGGCCTTGGCCCTCTGGGGTATGGAGCTAGGGTAGGGTAGTTGTATCGAGGCGTCGGTATGGGATTTCATGAGTAATCATAATCTTATCGAACATGGCTTTCTGCTGGTTAACGCTATACGATTGGCACCGTGTGGCTGCGCTTCTTGGTGTCGAGGTTCCGTTTCTATCTACTTGTTTATGTTTGTTTTTTATTGTACGTTTGAGGAATAGGGGAATATATATATAT